>PVKV010012660.1:0-64548 GCA_004027835.1 Alouatta palliata | reverse complement strand
CAAAAAAAAAAAAAATTTTTTTTTTTTTTGTAGAAATGGAGGTCTCCCTATATTGCCCAGACTGATCTTAAACTCCTGGGCTCAAGCGATCCTCCTCTCTCGGCCTCCCAAAATGCTGGGATTGCAAATATGAGCCCCTATGCATGGCTCAAGTTTAATATTTAAAGTAGTAGACTCTGGGCGAAGCAAATGACCCCACTTAGTGTGGGTGGGCTCATCTAATCAGTTGAAGGCCTTAATAGAAAAGGCTAACCTCACCCAAGAAGGGGGAATTCTGCCAGCAAATGGCCTTCACATTGGGACTGCAGCAACAGTTCTTCCCTGAGTCTCCAGCCTGCTAGCTTCTTATCCTACAGATTTTAGATTTGCTAACTTCTATAATCCACATACACACTCACATACACTCTCTTTTTCTCTCTCTCTCGGTTCTGCTTCTCTAGAGAATTCCAATACTTTAAAAAATTAAACTATACTTTGCTCAGTTATTGTCATTGCCATGACCATTCTCTGGACTTTATTTGAATCCTGATGTGAGATAATCAAAACAGAGCTTTTAAACATATCTATACCCTCCCCATCTCAGAAAATGGCCCTGTCTAACTAGACGTCAGGGCATCATCTTTGACTCCTTCCGCTCCTCCTCTCCTACAACCAATCTGTCACAAAGTCCAGTTGATTCTATCTAAGACATATTTTGAATCTTTCTATGTCTTTCCATCTGCATTGCTACCACCCTCGTGGTTAGTGGGTGAGGCCAAACCAGAGCTGTAGGGAAGCTCTGTGGGCTCTGCCTCCTTGGGTCAGCCCAGCTATGGGGTTCTGCCTCCCGACTTTCCTGGATCATCACAGCCTCTCTGGCCCCCCTAACCACATCCAGTCAATCAGCCTTTTTCCACAGCCTGGACAACACCAACGCGTTCCCTTACTGCAGCTGCTCTGTCGCCCTGGCTCTGCACTGCTCCCTCCTCCACCTTCCAATGCCAGTTTCTTTTCTTTTCTTTTTTTTTTTTGAGATAAGAGTCTTGCTTCGTTGCCCAGGCTGAAGTGCAGTGGCATGATCTTGGCTCACTGCAACCTCTGCCACCCAAGTTCAAGCAATTCTCCTGCCTCAGCCTCCCAAGTAGCTGGGATTACAGGTGTGTACCACCATGCCCAGCTACTTTTTGTATTTTTAGTAGAGACAGGGTTTCACCATGTTGGCTAGGCTGGTCTCGAACTCCTGACCTCAGGTGATCCACTTACTTCAGCCTTCCAAAGTGCTGAAATTATAGGCGTGAGCCACTGTGCCCGGCCCCGATGCCAGTTTTGACATCACTGCTGTAGTCACCCTGGTCTGAATGTGATCCCCATCACTCACTCTCACAGTGCTGAGTTTCTCTCTGGACTCTGATGACTCATCCTTGCTCATTTATAATTTTAATTATTATAAGTCTACCTGCTTGCTTATTGTTTGCCTAGCTCATGAGGGCACAGAACGTTTCTGTTGTTGACTGTCGTCTCACTGTGGTGCCCAATGCTTGACAAGAAATTCTTGAGTGACCAAGAGCAGGACCCAGCACAGCATTTTCCAAAGTGTGCTCTGTGGGACATTTTGTAGGAAGTTCTAGGCCAGGGGTTGGCAAACTGCTGCCCATGGGCCAAATCTGGCTCATAGCCTGTTTTTGTAAATAAACTTTTGTTGGGACACAGCCATGCCCATTCATTTACAAAGCGATCAATGGCCTCTTAAGCCAGATGGTAGAGTTGAATAGTTGTGACTGAGACCAACTGACTCACTGAGCCTATCACGTGGCCCTTAACAGGGAAAATTTGCTAACCCTTGTTACAGTGATTGTAGTAAAATAAACAAATATAAGTAAAGAGGTTATGTGGATCTGATCTATGTTGGGTTAAATAGTCACACAGATTTCTTAATGTAGGACTTCTTGAAGTCTTTAATGTGTTAACAGGCACCATGCTCTCTAAAAATGTGATGCAATATACAGGGTCCCAGACTTATTTGAGCAGGATATTCTTTTTGTTGGTGCTTGCTGGTTCTTTGGAATAGGCTTTGAAAAATGCTGGCCAAGGTCTTGACACCATGAAGGTGAGACTCCTGAGAAGGGAAGCTGAGGAGTATTTGCTGAGGATGGGGTTCCACAGTGCAGTCACACATTCAGGAGTTATCTGTACCTGGTATCAATAACCCAACTTCTACTTCAGGCCTGTAAGCACCCCCCACACTGGGGTTTATCAATTAGGAATCCCCCTGCATTTCATAGAAGGTAACCAAGGTGACAGGGCCATGACTTACTTTCTCCTGACTGTTCAGCTCCTGGTAGGGGATGTGGGCAGGCAGGTAGGTGTGGAGCAGAGCACAGAAGGCCAGGCCATCACTCCAGCTGCTGCTGAAATTGGTGATGTCAATATTCTGTAGTAGAGAAAAGCAGTATTAATCAAATACTATTGCAAGCTGTGCAGTATCACAAATCAGGAGATTCTGGTAAGATGGGAATCTGCCTTTAGATTTTTCAGTAAGGCAACATAAGAATAAACTGCCAAATTTGCTCACAGTACATTTCATTTTGGTACCAGGAACGGCCTGGTGTTGCCCAAATCTATTCATAGAATAGCACTGAGAAAAAGCCTTCAGTGTTCAAAACAGTAGATTTCTGTCCATCCCTCAGGAGAGTCATTAAAGGCTCAAAGATATCTTATTCTCAGATTAACCCACCTGATTAGCTTTGTACATGCCAGCGTTTCCCAGACTTATTTGGTCAAGAAAGAATCACCCAACATCATTATCACCACCATCATCACTACCTTCATAACCATTACCATCATCCCCACCACCATCACCATCTCTGTATAACCCCAATTCACAACAAGCAGACCAAGATGAGAAGGTCTGAAAGACCTACAAGGCTATCTCTGGATTGTTCTTCCTACCACAGTCTTCTCCCCATAATTTAGGAGGCTTCTCAGGGGGAAAAGAAAACCCTTCCTGCTCAGCATCCCCCTGTCAGCATACCAAAAAAGCAGGGAGCATAAGGCTGCATGGGGAGAAAGGAGCTTCTCCTTCAGGATGGGTGCAGCCCCCAGCAGCCACTTGGTACACAGTGATAAGGAAACTAAAATCCAACTCTAGCCGGGTGTGGTGGCTGATGCCTGTATTCCCAACACTTTGGAAGGCTGAGGCAAGTGGATCATCTGAGGTCAGGCGTTCGAGACCAGCTTAGCCACAATGGTGAAACCCCGTCTCTACTAAAAATACAAAAATTAGAAAGGCATGGTGGTGGGCACCTGTAATCCCAGCTACTTGGGAGGCTGCGGCAGAAGAATGGCTTGCATCCGGGAGGTGGAGGTTGCAGTAAGCCAAGATTGTACCACTGCACTCCAGCCCGGGTGACAGAGCAAGACTCTATTTCAAAAAAAACATAGATTAAAAAAAATCCAACTCTTAAGTTCCTGCCCATGGAGATGGTGGCTCTGAAGATTCCCATGAAGGTCCCCTAGGCTCCCCTGCATCCCCACCTCTTAGCTCCTCAGTCCTGTCACCCACTTGCTCACCCCAACAAGGTTTTCTTGCCTGGATCCACAAAGTCTGTCCCAAATGAAGCGTCAGGATCCCAAGCCTGCTAAAGCTGGGAGCTCAGGTTGTTTAAGCAGGGACCTTGCAAGGGATTGCAGAAGCAGGACACAGCTCAGACTTGGCTGAGTTTTAGGTCTGTGTTAGGTTTGGGGACAAGAATTGGGCAAGTTTAGGGTTTCTTCCTGCAGTCTCCCCACAGCCACCGAGGAGCTCTTCCTCCTCATGCCCTGTCCTGGGAAATGTGAAGCCAGCAATGTTGGAAAGCTGTGGTGGGTGCCGGCTCCCTTCCATGGGGTGGACACTATTCCCTCCTTCTGTCCAGATGGCCAAATGCAAACCTACAAGTTAACTCTCTGACTGCTCTGGGAAGGCCATTTAGGGAGTTTCTATCAGAATCAATTCGTGGCTGAAAAGGAGAGGAAGGGTGAAGATGAACAAGGGATGACATTAAGGTGGATAAGAGAAGGAGGTTTTATGGAACTCTCCTCAAAGTGTGTGTTTCCTTAGGGTTCTGGAAGCAAATCATCTTAGAAAAAAAAAAGCCTATAATCTCATTTAGTTTTCTGTCTATAGATTTTTTGAGGGTTATTTCAAGCTAGCCTGACCCTTAGCAATAAGGTTTGTCAAATATCTAATTTTATGGGTAAAAAAACTGAGGTTAGAAGTTAAGGTTTTCACATGTCACATGTAGGGTTTACCTGAATGACATAGATACAAGGAATCTGTCCCTGTCTTCCTAGCAAACTTCTCAAGTGTCCAGGATGACCCTGGTGGACCCCGGAACATCCCCCAAAAGCACTGGCTTTCAGGAAAACTGTGTGTTCTTGAGTCTGCTTTGCAGTTGTATTTGCCTAGCGAGGAGGATCTGGCTGAAAGCAACACACAACCATAACAATATCTCTTCATCTTGGCTTTCATGACTCAAGCACAACCAACTTTCAGCAGCTTCTAAGCATCAGTGTTACATAAAAGCTTGAGGATGCCCCTGTTGGGAGGGCCCCATCTTGTAAGTGCTGCGGCCATCAGGAAGCTGATTGTGTGGATTTTTGGCTTCAAAGTCTCTTTGAGTTCAAAAGCTACCTGATGAGACCTGGACACTCCCGAAGAAATGGGGAGTG
The DNA here is from genome assembly GCA_004027835.1 of Alouatta palliata. Classification (NCBI taxonomy): domain Eukaryota; kingdom Metazoa; phylum Chordata; class Mammalia; order Primates; family Atelidae; genus Alouatta; species Alouatta palliata. The sequence goes on along the minus strand of PVKV010012660.1, from coordinate 59,859 downwards.
CTTTGATTTTACACTATTTGAAGAGGTTTGTAGGTTAGGGAGGCTGAAGTGGGTGGATCACCTGAGGTCAGCAGTTTGAGACCAGCCTGGCCAACATAGCGAAACCCCATCTTTACTAAAAATACAAAATTAGCTTGGTGTGGTGGTGGGTGTCTGTAATCCCAGCTACTCAGGAGGCTGAGGTAGAGAATTGCTTGCACCTGGGAGGTGGAAGTTGCAGTCAGCTGAGATTGAGCCACTGCACTCCAGCTTGCGCAACAGAGACTTTGTTTCAAAAAAAAAAAAAAAAAAAAAGGCATTGGGAAAAAAACTGGTGGGGGTGGTGCCCCATCCAGTTCACTGAAAGCATTCAAACCAGATGTTATAGATGTCAAACCCTGGGAAGGTGAAAACGAGGGCCAAGCCAGCCTTGGGAAAGGCAGAGAGCACTGTGGCCCCTGCCAGTATCAGGCGCCCCCTTCCTTCCTCTGCCATGCACAGGCTGCCTGAGACCCCATCTCCAAAGCCATCTCTTGCAGTGCTGACCTGGAGGAAGGAAAGCCAGCCTTTATATCCAAACCCGTGTTGATGTTTATATTATGCTGACCTCAAGACATCTGTGTACACAGGACAAACACTTGCCCTGCCTGGAAGTGTTCTTTCCCAAGAGCAATGCTGACGGATACAAGATCATTTCCAACAGAAAGGCCACATTTCAAATAGAAAACCAAATGTTCAATGATCAAGACCAATGTCCTTTAAGTATGAGTCCCTTGGCTGGGTGCAGTGGCTCACGCCGAACCCCAGCACTTTGGGTGGCCAAGGCAGGCGGCTCGCTTGAGCTCAGGAATTCGAGACCAGACTAGCCAATGTGGCAAAATCCCATCTCTACTAAAAATACAAAAATTAGCTGGGTGTGGTAATGAATGCCTGTGGTCCCAGTTACTTGGGAAGCTAAAGCAGGAAGATTGTTTCAGCTCAGGATGCAGAGCTTTCAAGTGAGCTGAGATCATGCCACTGCACTCCCACCTGCGTGACAGAGTGAAATCCTGTCTCAAAAAAAAAAAAAAAAAAATAGGAGTCCCTTAAATATGAAGCTCCAAAAATGGTGGGCTGGGAAGGGCAGTGGCATTTCCTGAGTGCCTATGATGGGCCTGTCACTGTGTATTTTCTCATTTACAGCCATGCACAAAGACTAGTATTATATCCATTTTACAGATAAGAAAGCTAGAGCAAAAAGAAATATTTCTAGTGCCCGAGTCAGGGCCAGAATTCCAGCTCCATTTGCCTCTGAAGCACATGTCCCATTTGCTGTGGACACTGCCATCAGGGAAGGGTGAGGAGAGGAGAGGGCACCAGGCAGGACAGCCGCAGCATAGATGTCAGCATTGCTGGCAGTGCTGAAAGCAGACCCTGCTGAAAGACGCCCTGTGGCTTGGTCAATTCACATCTTGGACAAGAGTGAAAGGAGAGGCTGAGGGTGGGAGAGGGCCGATTCTAGAGGAGTGAGCGGTGAAACTTTGGTTCCTTCTTGTCAGTTAAAGAAACTAGAACCCCATTTTCTGAGGCCAGGCCAGGCCTACCAGGAACAGGCTCTGGGCTGGAGAGCATTGCTCTCTGAACTGGTGAGTGCTACCACCCCAAGGAATTCGTGTGTCCAAACCGGCCAGGTTCTCCTTCTCACCCTTCCTCCCTCCCTTCCCAAATTCACTTTAACACTTGCTAAATCTTTCTTTTCCCAAAACATGAGAACATTTTATATACACATATCTACTAGCATTTCTGATACAAAACATCATTTTTCTTCATCTGCAAAATCTTCAGAAGCATTTGAGGGGGTCAGATGGATCTGAAAGCTCAAGAATGCCACCATCTCCTACAACCAAGAAGGCGCCTATATGCTGGTTAATTGAACAGTCAAGAATAGTTTTTTGGGCCAAGAATGGTGGCCCAGCATTTTCGGAGGCCAAGGCGGGCAGATCACTTCAGGTTAGGAGTTCAAGACCAGTCTTGCCAATATGGTGAAACCTCATCTCTACCAAAAAAATTCATTAATTAGTCAGGCATGGTGGTGTGTGACTGTAATCCCAGCTGCTTGGGAGGCTGAGGTGGGGAAAATTGCTGCAACTCGGAGGAAGAGGTTGCAGTGAGCAGAGATCATGCTACTGCACTCCAGCCAGGGCAACAGAGTGAGACCCTGTCTCAAAAAAATAAACATAAAATAAGTAAAAATAAAAATCAGGTGGGTGTTGTGGTACATGTCTGTAGTTGTAGCTACTTGGGAAGCTGAGGTGGGAGAATCACTGGAGCCCAGGAATACAAGGTGGCAGTAAGCCATGATCATACCAGCCTGGGTGACAGAGTGAGACACTGTCTCATAAAAAAAAAAAAAAAGAGTTACTCTTTTGTTTTCCTTGTGCAGGGGCCCTGCCAGTCTTCTCTGTATCATTTCCATTTTGGTATGTATGCTGCCAAAGTGAGCACTAATTCTTGATCTGTAACTATGAACGGGTCACAGGTTGAGACTGAAGTTTGGCAAGATCAAAGCCATGATCGAAAAACCAAACAAAATGACTGAAACCCACAGAAGAGCACTGAGAGCCCAGTGCCTCAGGATAGACTGCACTGGTGTCTGGTCTGGGGGCTCAGGCGTATTTGAATGCAGACCCTGGCACTGCAGCAGTGAGACCACACAGAAACAACACAGGAAAAAGGAGGACGTGTGCTACCTTAAAAAAGAATCACTATAAAAAGCCCAAATCTAGTCAGGTAGACAAGCCCAAGCCCATGGTCAGGAAACACTCTTCTTCCCTATAAATGAGGTTTCCCTGCCTCAGCTGATGTTGGCAGAGGTGGAGGCCACCCAGCTGTGGTTTGCGACATAACACTTGTTCCAAGAACGTTATACTCCCAAATAAAGATGTTCCCTTTCATCTCGGAGTGGAAGAACCCCAACCAAGTCCCCTTGGCACCATGTGAACTTGTCTCTAATTCCAGCTGAACATCAGGAGTGCCAGCAACTCCCAGTCCAGCCCAGCTGGGGGACAATTCAAAGCCGCATGCACTGTCATCCACAATGGTTGAACTAATTTACATTCTCACCAACAGTGTAAAAGTGTTCCTAATTAGCTGGGCTTGGTGGTGTGTACCTATAGTCCCAGCTACTCAGGAGGCTGAGGCAGGAGAATCACTTGAACCTGCGAGGCGGATGTGGCTGTGAGCCGAGATCACGCCCCTGCACTCTAGCCTGGGCATCAGAGCAAGACTTCACCTGAGATAGTCTGGCTGTGTCCTCACCCAAATCTCAATTTGAATTGTATCTCCCAGAATTCCCAAGTGTTGTGGAAGGGACCCAGTGGAAGGTAACTGAATCATGGGGGCCAGTCTTTCTTATGCTATTCTCATGATAGTGAATAAATCTCACAAGATCTCATGGGTTTATTAGTCGTTCCCACTTTGCTTTTTTCCTCTTTTTTCTTGCTGCCACTGACATGTAAGAAGTGGCTTTGGCCTCCTGTCATGATTCTGAGGCTGCCCTAGCCATGTGGAACTGTAAGTCCAATGAAACCTCTTTTTCTTCTCAGTCTTAGGAATGTCTTTATCAGCAGCATGAAAATGGACTAATACACCATCTCAAAAAAAAAAAAGTTCATTTTTCTCCGCAACCTTGCCAGCATCTGTTGTTTCTTGACTTTTTAATAATTACCATTCTGGCTGGTGTGAGATGGTATCTTGTTGTGGTTTTGCTTTGCATTTCTCTAATGATCAGTGATGTTGAACTTTTTTTCATATGTTTGTTGGCTACATAAATGTCTTCTTTTGTGAAGTGTCTGTTCATGTCCTTTGCCCACTTTTTTTTATTGTACTTTAGGTTCTGGGGTACATGTGCAGATCATGCAGTATTATTGCATGGGTACATACATGGCAAGGTGGTTTGCTGCCTCCACACTTTTTAATGGGGATGTTTGTTTTTTTCTTGTAAATTTGTTTAAGTTCCTTATAGTCCTCAAAGATCCAGAAGCAGCAATCATTTGACCCAACAATCCTATTACTGGCTATATACCCAAAGGAATATAAATCCTCTTATTATAAAGATACATGCAGGTTGGTTAGCGGGGTGGGGATCATGCTGTCATTCACCAGGCTCTAGGGGACTGACTTCCTGGACTAGAAAGCATCCAGACCTAGGCAGCCAGGAGCTAGGCAGGTTCTGTGGGTGCCAGGTAGGTAGGTTAAGATCTAGTCCCACTGCAGTGACCAGAGAGGTCAAGGAAGCCATGGCAGAAATGTACTAATGTGGGCAGGGCCAATCTACTGGGCACCAGGCAGAAAAACTGCAGTTTGTTGGGCGAGGGTGGTTAGGCCAGTCCTGAGCACCCTAGGAAGCAAGCTGAGGACTCACTCCAGGACCTACCCCTGGATAGGGGTAAAAAGCCTCATTTTTGGCCACGGGCTGACTAGAGCTGGCTCAGTCCTTAGAGTAGAGGGAGGTGAAATCTGGTTGAGTTGCTGGGCAACAGTCCTCAATGCTCACAGAAGCAGCCAAAACTAAGAAGAAACACAGACCACCCCAGGGATGTTAATACACTAAGGTCCTTTCCCAAGGACCACTCATCTGAGACTCAGAGGTTCATCAAAAGAACAATGAGAAGAAAATGAAAAGCAGCCAAGCAAGCAGGCATTCTATAGGCTATATCTTCAGGTATTGTTCTTGATATTTATTCCATCATTGTTATCCTTGAGTGGAAGCTGGTAACCAGGGGAACATGAAGAGGATTCTGGGGGACTGACACTGTGCCTTCTACACCTGGGTCACTTCATGGACATCCCCATGCACACGTGACCTCAATTAAAAAGGAGGTCATGGCCAGACACAGTGGCTCATGCTTATAATCCCCGCACTTTGGGAGGCTGAGGCTGGCAGATGATGAGGTCAGGAGTTCAAGATCAGCCTGGCCAACATGGTGAAACCCTGTCTCTACTAAGAATATAAAAATTAGCTGGGTGTGATGGTGAGTGCCTGTAATCCCAGCTACTCGGGAGGCTGAGGCAGAAGAATTGCTTTAACCTAGGAGGTGGAGGGTGCAGTGAGCTGAGATCGCACCACTGCACTCCAGCCTGGGCAACAGAGCTAGACTTTGGTCTCCAAAAAAACAAAACAAAACAAAAAAAAACAAAAGAAGGTCATATGCGATGGCTCACACCTGTAATCCTAGCACTTTGAGAGGCCGAGTCAGGAGTTGCTTCAGCTCAGGATTTCTAGACTAGCCTGAGCAACATTACGGGACCCTGTCTCTACGAAAAATGTAAAAATTAGCTGGGCATGTTGGTGCACGCCTGTAATCCCAGCTACTGGGAGGCTGAGGCATGAGAATCCTTTGAGCCTGGGGAGGTTGGGGCTACAGTGAGCCATGATCACATCACTTCACTCCAGCCTGGCTGCTAGAGTGAGACTCTATTCAAAAAAAAAAAAAAGGAAGGAAGAGGGAAGGGAAGGGAAGGGAAGGGGAGGGAAGGGGAGGGGAAGGGGAGGGGAGAGGGAGAGCGAGGAAGAGGGAAGGACCTTGATTGTCTTAAGGGCTGGAGTGTGGTGTCCACTCTGAACACTAACATTTAGAATTTATATACAAAACTTTTTGGGAGAAAAAGCAGAGCAAAAACAGAAAGAAACTTGCTGATTATTTTACCCAGGGAAATGCTAGTTATTAATTGCAAATTAACTTTTCCTAGGAAACAAATATCTTAGAGATATTTCTGAGTGGAATATGGAACTTTTTGATAGAAGTCTTAGATACTTAATAAAAGGGTAACAGTCCAAGCATCTCCAAAACTGGTTAGGTGTCTAGGAGAGTTTAGAAAAAAAATTTGTAAGATAGAGTGCTGAGAACAGGTCTTGATGTTTACTGAGAAATGATGGCAAGGAACACCGAGCCGTCCCCAGGCAGAAAATTGCTCAGCACATTCTAGAATGGTAAATAATATTTTGATATCAGCTGATATATTGAACAATAATATATTGATTTCATGCACTAGTTAAACCTGTTCTTAAAACACAGGATACATGACCCTGCCTCCATTTTCCCTTGTAAAGAATGCTTTCTTGTTTATCTTTAACCTATAGTGAACACACACTAGCTACCTGGTTAGTTCACCTTTAATCTACAAAAGGACAGAGCATCCACTTGTTAAACTTATCACTGAAATGCAAAGAATAAATACGTGGGTCACAGTCTGCTCTGGGCTCTCAGCGGAGAATGCTGTCAGCCCCTGAGCCCAGCCTTGCACTCTTGGTGTCTGTTTCTTAATTCCTTCACTGCTGCCTGGGTTGGGGTCTACATGACCGAGCTGGTCTCAGCAAGTGGCGCCCCAAACGTGGTACTCAAACCTGGGATGAAGGGTTGCCTGAGTGGTGGAGAAAGAAGAAGCTAATCTATGCTGAAGGACACCCAGGAACTCTTGAAAAAATCTCCCAGGTAAGTTAAAAGGAGTTCGGAAGCATCAGGGTAAAACAAGGTTCAAGTAAATGAGAAGCTTATCTCAGTTTGCTTCGGCATTTACTTAGAAGAGAGGGAGTTAAAGTTAGTACCAGCCAATTGACACAGCTTTTCGATGCCATAGAGAAATACTGTCCTTGGTTCCCTGAGCAGGGAACTATGGACATAGAAGAATGCAGAAAAGTGGGTTCTACTCTAATAAAGGCATACAAAGAAGGAGCTAAGGATATTCCCATTCCAATATGGTCAGTTTGGGCAATGGTGTGTTCTGCCCTAAAACTGTTTCAAATGGATGATGAGGTGGAAGATTCAGAGGGAGCAGAATTTTAAGAACTGAAAGGAGGAAATGAAAGACAGTTCAGAAGAGTGAAAAATTAGGTGAGGAAAAGGAAAGAGTCTAGCTGTCCATTCTTCCCAGTATTTTACTGAAGAATGGCCAGACCCACCTGATACTCCCCTGTTGGAAGACTTAGAAGTTTTTTCAAAAGTGAAACTTGCCACTTGGTGGCTGTATATAAGCCTTCCACAGCAGTAATTGGGTCTATTCAGGCTGGGATTCAACAAGCTCTTAAATACGGAGATTCAGAGGCATGGCAGTTTCCCGTTATAATGCATCCTCAAAACCAGCAAGGACAGTTTCAAGTAACATTTGGACCTTTTCCATTAAACTTTTAAAGGAATTTAAACAAGCAATTAGCCAATATGGCCCAGGATCTCCATTTGTTATGGGACTGTTAAAAAATGTGGCTACCTCTCATAGATTAATTGCTGTTGACTGGGATGCCTTAACTCGAGCTTGCTTGTCTCCTTCTCGATTTTTACAATTTAAGAGCTAGTGGGCTAACGAGGCTAATATTCAAGCTAATATAAGTAAGTGCTAATGCTCAACCTCCAATTAATATTACTATAGAACAGCTTACAGTGCCTGGGCTCAATTACACCATCAAGCAACCATGGATTATCAGGTCACAGAGCAGATTTTTAAAGTGTGTTTAAGAGCTTGGGAAAAGATTACATTGGGAGGCAAAAAATTTCCATCTTTTAGTACAGTGAGACAAGGACCAAAGTATACAGACTTCATAGCCAGACTACAAAAAGCAGCAAGAAAGGCAATCGCTGATACAGAAGCTCAGGACATAGTGTTGTGCCTGCTAGCATTCAATAATGCTAAAGACAGAATGTCAGGCTGCTATACGGCCGCTTAAAGGAAAGGCTCATTTGATGGATTATATTAAGGCTTGAGATGGCATTGGAGGAAATTTACATAAGCCTACTTTATTAGCGCAAGCTACGGCAGGATTGTGGGTACACAAGGGGGCTGCTGTATTTCCCAGAGCTTGTATTAAGTGTGGAGAAAGGGAACATATAAAAAGAATTGCAGACAAAATTTATGAGCAGGACCTCAGTCAAGGGTAAAAACAAAAAATGCTGAACCAGGCATTTGCCCTTAGTGTCAAAAAGGAAAACGCTGGGCTAATCAATGTCATTCAAAATTTGATAAGGAAGGGAATCCGATTTCTGGAAATGGGATGAGAGGCCTTCCCCAGGCCCCGATTCCAACTGGGGTCTATCCTGCTCAAGTTACTCCCTCGTCCCTGTACAATGCTTGTTCCCCACCACCACCGGAAGCACAGCAGTAGACTTGTGTAGCACTAAACAGATAAGTATTTTACCTGGGGAGCCTCCACAAAAAATGCCAGCGGGAGTCTGTGGGCCATTACCTACACAAACAGTGAGTTTGCTTTTAGGAAGATCTAGTCTTAATGCTAAAGGACTGAAAGTTCATACAGGAGTTATTGATAGTGCTTTTACAGGGGAAATACAAATTGTGATGTCCTCTTCCATTCCTTGGAGTGCTGAGCCTGGGGAACACATAGCACAATTCTTAATTTTACCTTGTATAAAATTAGGTCACAGTGATAATAAAAGGATTGGAGGATTTGGAAGTACAAAGAAGCAGGGCAAAGCTGCACACTGGGTAAATCAAATTACAGATAAACATGTGAAATTACTCCAAGGAAAGAAATTTAAAGGGCTAGTTGATACTGGCACAGACATTTCAATTATTTCTCTCCAGCCCTGGCCCTCTTCATGGCCTGTGCAAAATGCTCAGTTTAATGCAGTCGGAGTAGGAACGGCTTCAGAAGTTTATCAAAGCAGTCTTATTTTGCTATGTGAAGGGCCTGACGAACAGCCTGGAACTATTCAGCCTATTGTAACTCAGATTCCTATTAACTTGTGGGGAAGAGACTTATTACACGAGTGGGGAGCTAAAGTTTTATGGTTCCCAAAGTCAACAAATGATGCAGGACATGGGTTATGTGCCTCGGAGGGGACTAGGAAAAAATTTACAGGGCTTAAAGGAAGCTTTAGAAGTTAAGGGACAAAACTCTTGGCATGGTTTAGGATATCAGTTTTACTGACGGCCATTGTTAAGCCTCCAGAACCGATAGCTTTAAAATGGTTAAATAATAAACCAATTTGGAAAGTACAATGGCCACTTACAAAGGAAAAATTGGAGGCTTTAGAAAACTTAGTTGCTGAACCATTAGAAAAGGGACATATAGCTCCCACATTTTTACCCTGGAACTCTCCTATTTTTGAAATAAAAAAGAAATTTGGAAAATGGAGAATGTTAACAGATCTTAGAGCAATTAATGCAGCTACACAATCTATGGGAGCTCTGCAACCTGGACTACCTTCACCCACTATGATTCCAAAAATTTGGCCACTAATTGTTATTGATTTAAAGGTCTGTTTCTTTACAATTCCTTTGGCAGAAAAGGACTGTAAGCAATCTGCATTCACACTATTCCTTCTATAAACAATCAAAAACCTGCTAAAAGATATCATGGGAAAGTGCTTCCCCAAGGGATGTTAAACAGTCCTACAATTTGTCAGACTTATGTGGGCCAAGCTATTGAGCCCACCAGAAAAGAATTTCCTCAGTGTTATATTATTTATTATATGGATGATATTCTTTGTGCTGCACTAAATAGAGAATTACTTATAAAATGTTAATGACCATTTGAAAGGATCCATTCAATGTGCTGGGTTAATAATAGCTCCAGATAAAATTCAAACTACAACTCCTTATTTGCATTTGGGCACACTGGTAGAAGATACTACTGTAATACCTCAAAAGGTATCCATAATTTAAAAACTCTAAATGGTTTCAAAAAGTTACTTGGAGATACCAATTGGATACGACCTACTTTAGGCATCCCAACTTATGCTATTAGTAATTTACTTTCTATTCTTCAAGGAGATTCCAGTCTAAATAGCCCTCGTGAGTTAATAAGGAAGCTGAAATGGAATGGCAAGTAATTGAAAAAAAACTCATAAGGCTCAAGTAAATAGAATTAATCTTAACAAGCCTTTAGAATTGTTAAGTTTCGCTACTCAACACTCTCCTATGGGAGTTACTATTCAAGATCAGTACTTAGTGGAGTGGCTGTTTTTACCTCATAATAGCACTCACACTCTTACTCTATATTTGGACCAAATCGCGACTTTGATTGGAATCGGGAGGTCTTGAGTTGTAAAATTACATGAATTTAATCCCAAAAGAATAATAGTGCCTCTTACAAAAATTCAGATTCAGCAATCCTATATTAATAGTGTAACGTGGCAAATCTATTTGGCAAATTCTGTGGGCAGTTTAAATAATCATTATCCAAAAAACAAAACTTTTCAATTTTTGAAATTGATCAATTGGATTTTACCCAAAATCACTAAATCAAACCCCACTGAAAATGCAGAAAATGTTTTTACAGATGGATCTAGTAACAGTAAAACTTCTTATTCAGGATCTAAAAGTAAAGTTATTCAAACTCCTTATACATCAGCTCAAAAGGCAGGGATGGTAGCTGTCATTCAGGTATTCTCAAATTTCAAAAAACCTATTAATGCAATTTCTGATTCTGCATACGTTGTGCACTCTGCTCGGCTAACTGATTGTACTCAACTGCGTTTTAATACAGATGATCAACTTATGAAACTATTTACTAAATTACAAACAGAAGTAAGAAATAGAACGCATCCCTTTTACATTACTCATACTAGAGCTCACACTATTCTTCCAGGGCCTCTAAGAGCAGGCAATCTGTCTGCAGTGGCTAGTGACTGCAGTTTTATCTGATGCTCAACATTTTCACACACTGACTCATCTAAATGCAGCAGGGCTAAGAAGCCAATATCATCTAACCTGGAAAGAAGCTAAAAGGATTATTCAAACCTGTTCAACTTGTCAGTCAGTCAATTCTCCCTCCAATTGGGGAGGTGTAAACCCTCAGGGGTTAGAACCAAACTCTTTGTGGCAGATGGATGTGATCCATGTTTCATCTTTTGGAAAGTTAGCAAATGTACACGTGTGTGTAAATACTTTTTCTCATTTTGTTTGGGCAACCTGTCAAACTGGTGAATCATCAGCTTGTGTCAAACGACATCTAATACAGTGTTTTGACGTTATGGGAATTCCCTCTTCCATAAAAACTGATTACTGCCCCAGAATATGTTAGTCATTCCTTAGCAGCATTTTTAAACAATGGAACATTACTCATATTGCAGGTACCCCATATAACTCTCAGGCACAGGCTATTGTGGAACGAATGAATCTTTCCCTTAAACAGCAATTGCAGAAAGAGAAAGGAAGAAACAGTGAATATAGAACCCCACAAATGCAATTTAACTTAGCAATACTGACTTTAAATTTTTTAAGTTTGCCAAGGGGATGACAAATAACAGTGACTGAACAACACCTGAATAAACAATCCAAAGAAGAGAACTTAGGGTAATTAATCTGGTGGCAAGACCCATTGACAAAAAGTTGGGAAAAAGGCAATGTAATAACAGGGGGCAGAGGATTTGCTTGTGTCTCTCCAGGTCCAAACCAACAGCCAGGGGGTGTGGGTCCCTTCAGGACATTTAAAGCCTTATCATGAGCCAGATACCAAAGAAGAGGTTTGGGTTCTGGGAGGAACCAGAGGACCCCTTAGTCATGAAAATGGCGAGACTAACACTGAGATGAAGTGCTGCTCCCACAAGGGGAATACGCCAAACATCGCTACCAACTTAGGGTCAGATCAAGCTTTCACAGATGGCTGAGGAAAACCTGAAAAAGGCAGGACAGCCTGTTACTATAAGTAACTTGATGGCAGCTATGATGGCAGTTAGTGCCATTGCAGTGAGTATTCCTGGAGTAGGGGCAGAAGTGGGAGGAAATTTCACATATTGGGCATATATTCCTTTCCCTCCTTTATTGTGACCTATGACTTGGTTAGATCCCCCAGTAGATGTATACACTAATGATAGCTTGTGGATGCCAGAACCTATAGGTAACTGGGGCCCGTCTCATCCTCAAAAAGAAGGTACTTTTATGAATATCTCTCTCAGTTTTGAACATCTGCCTATATGCCTAGGGGCAGCTGAAGGATGTTTAAAATTAAAAAAAAAATCAAGCCTATAGCCATAGTACCTGGAAAAAATCATACTCGAGCTCAGTTGCATATGATCCCTGGCTTTAGTATTTTTTATAATAATTCAGGAAATAAAACAACTATGTTTCACCACCCAAAACCTAAAGCAGACAAATAAAGAATGGTCCTCTAAGTTAAAAATATTAATTTGGGAAGATGGTGCTTTGGCAGAGGCCGAGGTACTGCACAATGATTCCCATGGAATTATTACTGATTGGTCCCCTAAGGGGATATTTAGCATTAATTGCACCAATCAGCCCTCTTGTCATGACATGGAATTACTTAAATGGCATATAAAAAGTAGTAACAGTTTCAAGTCAGTATGCACTGAAACAAATGTCCCTGTTATTTGGAGAAATGGGAGCATGACAGGACCACGACCAAGGATGATTTGGCCAAAATTGGGAAGTGAACAAAAAGAACTTTGGAAACTATTTATGGCCCTGAAACCAATAAAGGTCTGGGAAGAAAATGATACAGGATCCTGTAGAATTTAATGAATAAATTCAAATTTATTCATTAGAATTTGTAAAAAAATAGAACTATAAGGATTCAGAGTTGTGTTAAACCTCCTTACCTGGTAGTAGTAGGAGAGCTACAAATTAACTTTGTTAACTCCAAACTGACATGTCAAAATTGTAAATGATTTTCTTGTTAATGCCTCTATGTTTGACCCCTGTAACTCCATATTACTGGTAAGAGCCTGACAGGGAATATGGCTACCAGTAAATCTATCTCATCCATGGGGATGCTTCCTTGTACATTTTAGAACCTTTTGTAAATCTCTCTCGTCCATGGGAAGTATCCCCATGGACGAGATAGATTTACAAAAGGTTCTAAAATGTACAAGGAGATTCACTGCAGCCTTAATTTTAATCATTATGGGTCTGATTGCAGTCATGGCTATAGCCGCTGCAGCAGGAGTGGCTCTGCATTTGCTAGCACAAACAGCTGAGTTTGTTAATAATTGGCCCAAAAACTCTTTCTTGCTGTGGAATTCTCAAACAAAGATAGATCAAAATATAGCTAATCAGATTAATGATCTTAGACAAGCTGTTCTCTGGTTAGAGGACTGGGTAGTTAGTTTAGAGGATAGAATTCAATTACAGTGTGATTGGAATACCTCTGATTATTGTATCACTTCTCATCCTTGTAATGAAATTGAACATGACTGGGGAAAAAAAGCATCACTTGGAAGAACACGTTGAAAATTTATCACTTGATATAACAAAACTAAAAGAACAAGTTTTTCAAGCCTCTCAAGCACATTTAACTTTAATTCCAGGAACTGAAGCACTTGAGGGAGCTCCTAACAGAATAGCAGCCCTGAACCCTGTGACTTGGGTAAAAACACCTGGACGATCTATGGTTGCTGTTACAATTGTGTTATTAATTCGTCTTATTTCTCTCTGTGTAGTCTGCAGATGTGGATCCCAAATCCTCCAAGAAATAGCTCATCAAGATAAAGCTGTGCTCTTGCTTACCTAGCTTTGCAAAAACAGAAAGGGAGACAAGCTGAGAAGAGGTCTTGATGTGTGTGATGGAGTATATACTGCTTACTGAGAAACACTGGCAAGGAACACCAAGCTGTCCCCCAAGCGGAAAACTGCTCAGGGTGTTCTAAAATTGTAAACAATAAATTGATGTCATACACTAGTTAAACCCATTCTTAAAACACAGGATACATGACCCTGCCTCCACTGTTCCCTTGTAAAGAATTGTAAAGAATCTTTAACCTATAGTGAATATACACTAGCTGGCTGGTTAGTTTACCTTTAATCTATGAAAGAACACAGAGCATCCACTTGTTAAACTTATCACTGGAATGCAAACAATAAATACGTGGGTCAGAGTTTGCTCTAGGCTCTCGGAGGAGAATGCTGTCAGTCGCCTGAGCCCACCTTTGCACTCTATCTTTGTGTCTGTTTCTTAATTCCTTCAGTGCCACCTGGGTTGGGGTCTCCATGACTGAGCTGGTCTTTGTCTACTTCAATGCAGCAGAAGTCATTTGGGAAAAATGAACACACTGAATTGCACATGGGAAGGTAAAATTCTAATTTGAGTGCATATTCAAGAATATCCTCCCAGAGTGGTTGAGGTTGTACTGAAGTTTCAAACAGGGGAATGTAAAGAAAGTACTCGCGAACAACACAGCAGGATGGGAAAAAGCAAAATCGCACAGCCCACAGCATTTGCTTCTAGAAGATGCTTTCCTTTGCCTTGGTTGCCTGGTAACACTAACATTTGGTAAAGACATCAATCACTGGGGGAGAAGCTGCGGGCACACACTGAATTGTGTATTGTGCTAAATTCCACTGAGGACATAGCTGGATTATATATCTGCATTCCCAGTACTTCTTTGCCTTTGCCAAGGACCTCTAGGTGCCTCCATGAGGTGTCTAGGAATGAATTGACTCTGTGTACACTAAGTACAAAATGCAAAAAGAAAAAAGCAAAGCTTCTTGGGAAAAAGGCAGGAGACTGATTAGAAAATGCTATATGTTCATTCCTGCAGAAACCAGTTGTCTCAGGCTCAAGGTGATCTACACAGCCTCACTCCCAGGATCTCTCTGGGATTTTCTCAGTCGGTCTTTATTATCACAACTGTGGAATCGAATTGAGCTTTTACTTTTTGGAAAATGTAACAGATCACAGAGGATAAAAGCAGCTCATTCCTCACTGGAGCTCAGCATGTACAAAAGAGCCCAGGGAGGACCACACTTACTTTGAAGGTCTGGTGAGAGAGAATAAAGAGCAAATGCACACATAATTGGGTTAATGTGAAATCTCAGCAAATGCAGCCGGTGCTCTTCCCTGATGTGCATTCAGTGTTTGGTCCTTACCTGGAACAGGTGTACACACACATCCAATTTTAGTACCTCTGTTCCGACCTCAGGCTATCTGGTAAACCTCGAGTGGCTTCGTCCTGCACATGAACAGCATAGCCCTTGGCCATGGACTCATGGAGACCTGCACATAGACTTCTGGGTCCCCTCTCTTCATAGCATCCTCCTTTCTAATGCCCCATTCCACAAAATGGGTGGCTCTGGCTGCCCTCTCTGATCACCACCTCCTCAGTGGGGCTGTGATGCTCTGCTCAGAGGCCAGCCCCTGCACTGCAAGGTGGATACTGTTCCTAGGCAGACAGCTGGCGAGCCAACCACCACCGTAGGAGTTTCCCTTCTCTCAGGGATTATTCCCAAGCTGCTTGTTTCCTACAGATGAGTTCCAGATTAGGCTTATAATCCTGGGAAAAGAAAGCCATCTAGGGCATAAAATGCAAAAAGTATAAAGGAAAGAACTGAGAACTCTAACTACAAAAATGTTTCTGTATGACAAAATTGAAACCAATATATGTATAGCAAATGACTAATATTCAAAATATATTCCTATAATCAATAATAAACAGAACAGGCATGGTAGCTCATGCCTATAGTCCTAGCACTTTGAGAGGCTGAGGCAAGTGGATTGCTCAAGGTCAGGAGTTTGAGAACAGCCTGGGAAACATGGCAAAACCTCCTCTCTACCAAAGAACACAAAAACTAGCCAAATGTGGTGGCGTGCACCTGTAGTCCCAGTTACTTGGGAGGCTGAGATGGCGTGGGAGGACTTTTTGAGCCCAGAAGGCAGAGACTGAGGTGAGCCAAGACTGTATCACTACACTCCAGCCAGGGTGACAAAGCAAGACTCTGTCTCAAAAAAAAGATAAATAACTGAAGTAAAAATTGGCAGAGAAATAAACCTGTAATGTACTGAAGAGGAAACACAAATAGTCTAAAATGTATGAAAAGATGTTCAGTCTCACCAGAAAATAAAAATGGTAAAATACCATTTTCACTCATCAAACTGGTAAAAATTAAAGACTCTTAATCCATGAGGTTAATGAAGATGTTATTCTAATCCACTGTATTTTGGGGTGATTTGCTCTACAGCTATACACACTCAGAACAACTGACTTGACTTCTTTCATATTTGTTGCAAAGGGGTGAATCACATCTCTGTGGCAGTGGAAAGCCACCTTTTGTCCCTCAAGCAAATAACTCTGGGATTCCTTGGAACTCCTTTCCATTTCTGCTCCTGTTCATATTATTGCTTTAATCATTTTTTGTTTGTTTGTTTTTCTGAGATAGGGTCTGGCTCTGCTGCCCAGGTTGAAGTGCAGTGGTATGATCAGGGCTCACTGCAGCCTCAATCTCCAGTGCTCAAGTGATTCTCCCACCTCAGCCTCCCAAGTAGCTGGGACTACAAGTGCAAGCCACCATGCCTGGCTTTTTTTTTTTTTTTTTCATCTTTTCTTAGAGCTGGGGGTCTCATTACATTGCCCAGGCTGGTCTTGAACCCTGAGGTCAAGCAATCCTCCCTCCTCAGCCTCTGAAAGTGCTCAAATTACAGGTGTGAGCCACCACACACACCCAGCCAACCATTTACTTTTTCTGTTTTAAGATTTTATACAGCCCATTATCTTCCAAATCTGACAACCTCTGCTTATCTTTTAAGATTAAAAAAAAAAAATGCAGATTTCCTCCACCCACTCAATTCACTGTCATTACTACTCTGAAACATGAGCTGCAGGGGTCACGCTCATGGCTGTTTTGACTGCGGCTTCTCTTCTGCAATGCTAGGGTGGGCGGAATGGCATGTGAAGGGAGCCTCCTCTGTGTGGCTTCAAAACATCTTTCCAATCAGGCAGGGCAACCCACTTTTATCAGCACTCCTTCTCTAAAGTTCCTTGGCTCTTCTTATTTGCTTATTCTTCCAGGTCAATTTTTAATTATTTTGTTAAGTTCAAGAATAAAGAAAGTATGTTGGGATTTTAATTAGAATTGCATTAAATTTAGAGATTTGGAATAATTCACTGTTTAAATGTTCCTCTTACTCTTTATCCACGTTGAAGGCACTGAGGGTTTGAGACCGGGAATGAGGAGACAGCAGCCACAGTGAGCTGGTCTAGGAAGCAGTGCCTTTTGCTTTACTCCTCTGTGGGCAAGAGCCTTTCCATGGCAAGAGGATGGCTCTGTCTCAAAGATGTTAAGTGGATGCTGCACAGCATCTCCCTGGAGACAGAATCACAGAAGATTCACATCTCAGGAGAGGGTAGGGCCCCGTCTTTCTTGCTTCCTCCATTTTCACTTGACAAACACTCAGGAGTCCCTACTCACTGCTTTTCCTCCCTGAGGTTCCCTGGCTTTGGCATGTGACACAGGGTCTGGCTGCCTTGCAAGCATGGGCCTGTGGCCAACACCTCGGGCCCCCTGGCTGAGTCCACTTCCTCCAGCCCACCAGCAGCACTGGGCTCAAACAGCATCCAAAGGCAGGCAAAGCCCCATGGCTCAGGAGGGGCCTCCAGTTCTTCCTCAGCATCCTGAGAGCAGGTCTTCTCTGTGCCCTCAGCTCAGATCCCAGATATTCCCTGCCATCTTCTGTCCCCAGGACCACACTCAGGCCTCTGGAGAAACACTTCTCTGAAATGCTCTTCTCCTCCTTTCCTCTTCTGCCTTTCTGTTAAGTTGGCTACCTGATTTCCATTAATTCCACTCTTCCTCCTTGCTTGTTGCTTCTTAAAAAGGTCATGGTTATGTACAGCTCTGCTGGCTCCTCTCCTGCTGGAGTCACTTACGCTCA
This sequence comes from Alouatta palliata, assembly GCA_004027835.1. Lineage (NCBI taxonomy): Eukaryota > Metazoa > Chordata > Mammalia > Primates > Atelidae > Alouatta > Alouatta palliata. The sequence goes on along the minus strand of PVKV010012660.1, from coordinate 42,287 downwards.
GTGGACCGGCAGGCCCCTGAAGCCCCATGCTACTCCTTTCTGAACCTTTACCTGTGTCCAGCAGCTCCCCCAAGGAAATGCTGGAGAAACCTTCTCATGACACCTGCATGACTTATAGTAGTTCAGCCCTCGATGCTGGGAGTAGAGTCCACACAAACATTTCCAGAGCCGTCCACACGTAAGGCGCTGAGGATTACACTGCAGGGAAGCATGGTCCTGCTGCATAGTTCATGTATGCTGTGGCACAGGCAGGCAGGACAGCCTGAGCCTGGGGAGTGCAGGAGGCAGATGCACTCTGTGGATCTGGGGATCACTGGATCCCCAGTGTGCAGAGGATGCAATCTGGGGCTTCAGAAAAGGGCGAGCCACTGCAGGATTCCATGGAGTTCTGGGAAACCAGGAGATAAAAGTCTGGTTCTTTTTTCTTTTATAATAAGTGCTCATAGGTTCTTGAACACTGTAACAATAAGTGAAATGGTGACGTGCTGTATGACAAAACCAGTTTCACCATAGATAAACTGACATGAGCAGAGTTGAGGGCTCATGGCTTATGGCACGTGGTTTCACCCAAAGCCGTTGTTTCCAGGAATTGGCTGGCTATGCTAAGAACTGAGCTGACATCAGACTGAATGAAGCCCCTGGCAAACTAGGATGTCTATTGCTCTAAATAGGAACAAATCAAACCAAACTCTGACCAGCTCCTCCCTCCTTGTACTAAAGCAGCTGAGTATGACTTCAGGAAAATGACTCAACTTTTCTGCTTTAAGTTTCCTCATCTCTCAAATGAAGTAGCTAGAGTAAATTAATGGTTCTGAAATAAAATTATGATCCCCCATTCTTTCAACTGATGTTCTGCAGAAGCTTTTTTAAAAAGTAGGGTTTGCAAACCACAAAATCCAATAATCTTTCCTTTAACATCCTTTTGTCTATATTCTACCTTGCATTGCCCCATACAACAGCCACCAGCCACATGTGGCTGTTCAAATTTGTTAAAATTAAATAGAATTAAAATTCCATTTCTCAGTCACATTAGGCATCTTTTTTTTTTTTTTTTTTTTTTTTTTTAGACGGAGTCTTGCTCTGTTGCCAGGCTGGAGGACAGTGGCACAATTTTGGCTCACTGCAACCTCTGCCTCCTGGGTTCAAGCGATTCTCCTGCTTCAGCGTCCCAAGTAGCTGGGACTACAGGCGCACACCACCACACCCAGTTAATTTTTGTATTTTTAGGAGAGGGGTTTCACCATGTTGGCCAGGATGATCTTGAGCCCACCTTGGCCTCCCAAAGGGCTGGGATTACAGGTGTGAACCACTGCGCCCAGCCACATAAGGCATCTTTTAAGTGCTCGGCAGGCACCTGTGGCTACAGGATTGGCCAGCACAGATCTAGAACATTCCCATCATCACAGAAAGTTCTACAGGACAGTGCTGCCCTGCACTTATGCAAACATGTATTTGTATTTCCCCTCTTTTATGCAGATGGGAGCACGTTCTGCACCCTTACCAACACATACAGAGCTAGGTCTTCACTACATCTGGCGGAACAGTTTCAGTGTATAGACCAAGGGACTGAATGCTGGGCCCACAGAGCAGTTCAGTCCCAGCTGTCCTTTACTAGAGTGTGACTCTCAGCAGTCATGGAGCCTCTTGCTGCCTTAGTTTTGTATTTGTAAAACTTATATAAAATGTCTAACTCATAAGATTGTGGTCAAGATTAAATGTATCTAGACAATGTCAGTCACGTGGTAAATATTTCGTCACTGCTAGCTTTACTTCCATCACCATTGCCTACTTCACTCTCTGATGACACATGCGCGTCCATCACCTGGATGGAGATGGCAGCCTGTTTAGGTTGTTTCCAGTTTTTTGTTCTCACAAACACTACCGCAATAATTATCCTCCCATGTACCTCTCTGCACAAAGGTGGAATCCATTTTCATGGATTCTGCCAAATTGCTCTAAAAGAGGTTCTTCTACCTCATACCCTGCCTCCCAACAACACACACGTGACTGTGTCTCTCCACCACACAGCATGTGCCCTGTGGCGATGGGCTAATTTCGCTCACTGCAGCATCCTCAGGCCCCTCCATGTTGCAGTGTGTGTCAGCCACTCTGCTTCTGCTTCCATCTGTCTACTTTCTCCTTTCCATACCCCAACCCCCATCCTGGCTCGGGATGTGGTCTTCCTTGTGTCTCCCAGAACCACAGCTCTGGCTGGAAGACCACCTGACACCATGGTTTTAAAACCCTTTCTGACTCTGTAATCAGTAGAATTAGACCTGTATTAAGAAAATAATATGCAATAACTAAAGAATTCTAAGGAATTTTGTTCCAAGATCAAGTTTAGCTTATACTAGAAAAGTAACCTTTAACCCCATTTACCTGCTACCCTCAGAAAGACTGAATTCAGCCTCTGAAATTTATAAGCGTTTTGCAGTGAAATTACTTATTTTTCCCAAAAGAACATTTCATGAGTAAGAGAATGGAAAAAATGCTCAGTGCAGATTCACCTGAGACTGTAATTATCTAAACAGATTCGCATGCTGTCCTGGGGGATGGAAAAGGAACAGCAGCAAAAATTGGGCCTCCTTTTTCTGAATGGTGACAAGATGATGGCTTTGGTGTTGGGCGGTGTCACGCTGCAGCACCAGCTGCTGGCATACTTGACCTATGGAGGCCCTCAGCCAGGGACAAACGGCCCATGGGAGAAAAGAAGACAAAGGGACTTAAACCTCTCTTAGTCCCCAGGAGGAGGACACATTCTTACAACATTTTATTTTGAAAATCCTGTTTTTCCTTCCTAAAGTTGGCAAGACACCTAACATTTATATATTACGTTTTAAAAGTGTAAACTGGCAGTTTTGATGCAGAAACTTCCTTCAAATGACCCTGGAAAGCCAGGAGATGAGGGTAACTCATGGTAAGAACCTTTTATTTAAAAAGGAAAAAAAAAAGAGAGAGAGATAGGGTCTCGCTCTGTCACCCAGGCTGGAGTGCAGTGGCACAATCATAGCTCACTGCAGTCTCAAACTTCTAGCTTCAACTGATCTTTCTGCCTCAACCTCCCAAAGTGTTGAGATTACAGGTGTGAGCTACTGGGCCTGGACAAGAGAACTTTTTTTTTTTTTCCCTGTTTGAATTGTATCTATTTATTTGTGGATCTCTAAGCCTCCTGTATCTAGATGAGATAAAAGACAAGAGAACGTTTAACCAGACTAACAAGCTCACCTTATTAATTCCCTCACTTTCTCCTGCATGTTGTAGGAATTTGGCAGGTCAGAAGAGGCAGGATGTGGGCCCTTAGCCTGCAGGGTGGCCAAGTTTCTGGTCTTCCCAGTTGCACTTCTCTGCCCGCAGCCACCACATCCAAGGGCACTGGCCTCTGCTCTCCCTCCACAGCCCACCTAAGCCTCTGCTCTTATTCTCTGCCTCTGTTACTCTCTTGCCACTAATTCTCCAACATGGACCTTGATGACTTACAGAAGCCTGGAGCCCAAATGGCTGGCAACCAAACCACTCTCTTCTTTTCCCTAAGGACATGGAGGATCTAATCTTCCCATCTTTCAGGTAGGTGTGGTGAAGGTGAGGAGGGGAGCTACGTTCCATAATTCTGAGAAAAGGGAAGACAATAAAACAGCTAAGTACTCCTATTAGAAAAAGCCGTTTTTTCCACACAGGCCAGGAATATGGGTCTAACTCTGCTGGCTACAGAGTCATAAGGGTTTTCAAGCCATGGTGGCAGGCGGTCTCCCAGCTGTGGTTCTGGAAGACACAAGGAAAATCACAACTCCTGACCCAGGATGGGGCGGGGTCTATGGACAGCAGAAGGTGAATGAATGGATGCAGAAGCAGTATGGCTGACACACGCCACAACACAGATGGGCCTGAGGATGCTGTGCTGAGTGAAATCAGCCCACCACCAAAGGGCACATGTTGTGTGAATCCACATCTATGTGGTGCCCAGAATTGGTAAATTCACAGAGACAAAGCAGAATGATGGTTAGGGGCTGAGGGAGGGGATTAGGGACTCCCTTCCCCCAGTATTTAAAGCATACAGAGCTCAGTCTGGGATGATGAAAATGTTTGGAAATAGAAAGTAGTGATGGCAGCACAACCATGTAAATGTGCTTCATGCCCCTGAACTGTACATTTAAAACAGTTAAAATGACAAATTTCATGTTATGTGCCTTTTACAATAAAAAAAAAATAGAAGAAAAACCGGATCAAGAACAACAACGCAGGCCGGGTGGAGTGGCTCATGCCTATAATCCTAGCACTTTGGGAGGCCGAGGTGGGTGAATCACCTGAGGTCAGGAGTTGAAGACCAGCCTGGCCAACATGGAGAAACCCCGTTTCTACTAAAAATACAAAACTCAGCTGAGCATGTGGCACATGCCTGTAATTTCAGCTACTCGGGAGGCTGAGGCAGGAGAATCACTTGATCCCGGTAGGCAGAGGTTGCAGTGAGCCAAGATTGCGCCATTGTACTCCAGCCTGAGCAACAAGAGCAAAATTCCATCTCAAAGACAAAAAAAAAAAAAAAAAAAAAAAAAAAAAAAAAAAAAAAAAAAAAAAAAAAAAAAAAAAAAAAAAAGAACAACAAGGCTAAAGGGACAGGCCATGCCCCCTCTTCCCCAAAGCACCAATAAAAGAAGCCAAGTGAACTTCATTTGGCAAAAACAGGTTCTTTCTGTGAAATTAAATGTACTTTATTAGCAGCATCATTTAAAAAAAAAAAAGTTTAAAAAGTACTGCCCTACTTAGAATTTCCAGTTATCCCTTTAAACAGCTGCTAAGGAGTTCTGCTTGGCCTTGTGGTTGTTTCTGTCCAGGGGCACACTGGTGCTGCGAGGCTCAGTAGTGCAGAAGCATCAGCCCACAAGTCCTGGCGCATCCCCGTGTGTGCTGGTGACTAAGCATCAGATGGCATGAGATGCTGGTGCGGATCCCTGAGTGGGCCACCTCTGTGCTTCTCTGTCCACCTTGCTTTCTCACCACCCTCACCCTTGCACGCTGCTGTCTGACCCCATCTCCTCCAGTTCACAGTGCTCCAGATCTGCTCTGCGTCTTGAGTCCTTCTTGCCCACAGGCACAGCCCTGACTTCGGGCTACTCCCCTGGTGGCAGTGGCCAGTGGACTTGGCCCTTGCCTATGGCTCTTTCTCCATTCTACCCCAGAAAGCACCCCTAGCAAGAGCACCTCGGCCCAGGCCCTGCCTCCATTTCTGACTTCTGACCTCAAAGGGGTTGGCAGAGCCGTTTCTCATTAATGCAGCTGGCTCTGTAGCTCTGCATTTAAAAAATGTGTTTCATTGGAAAAGATCTGTGATTCTACTCCAGTTTAACAAAAACAGACTCTAGCTTTAAACTTCATAATTATTCCACTGTGATGACCCCTCAGAGTCTCAGGCCTGGGTTTTTCCACCTCTTTAACTGACACACCTTATCATGTTGCTAGGTGACTGGGAATCAGTAAGAAGGAAGCCAGCAAGAGAAGTCTACTAAAAATATAAAGTGACACAGAGGAAGGAGATGGAAATGTGAACAGGCTAAGCTGCCCTGTTGGAGGAATTTTCAGATTACTTGTAAAGCCAAACTATTTGTAAGACACAATCTCCTGAAATAAGCAACTAAGAAAGGCTGAAAATAAAGAAAGGAGCTGGGCACAGTGGCTCACACCTGTAATCCCAGCTAATTGGAGAGACTAATGTGGGAGGATCTCTTGGACCCAGGAGTTCGAAACCAGCCTGGGCAACATAGCAAGACCCTGTCTCTAAAAAAATGTTTTTAAAGAATTAGCCAGGTGTAGTGTCATGTAACTGTAGATGGTACCCAGCTACTTAGGAGGCTAAGAAAAAAGGATCACTTGAGCCCAGGAGGTGGAGGTTGCAGTGAGATATGATTGTGCTACTGAACTCTAGCCTGGGCAACAGAGCAAGACTCTATCTCTGGGGAAAAAAAAAAAAAGAGAACAAAAGAAAGGAAGTACAAAGGTATATCGTGCAAATGACGTAAATGCAAAATCATAAAATGCATAGAAAACATAAATGGAAACAGCAATACTGATATACAAAAGGTAAGCTTCTAGATCAAAAGGATTAACTGAAGTAAAGGTAAAAATCACTATGAATATAGAGCAAGCAACCTTTATGTATGGTTCAAAATATCTGGAACATAGTCTCTCAGCAATCAAAGCTTTTGACACAAACCACAGTCAGAGTAAAACATTTCAACATACCTAACTCAGAATCCAGCAGATCAAGTGGCCACCCTGGGGTCAGGGGACACTTGCGCTCCCACTGAGGCAACTGGGACCAGTGATAGGCTTTGGGCCGCTCAGGCTTTGAGCCCTGAGAACAGGTGGGGACCTAGACTTACCTCTGTGCGATTAACAGGTCCTTTCAGAGGACTTTCACCAAAACAAAAGAGCATCAGTTCCAAGGAAAACGTAAGTCTTCACTTCTATATTTTTCACAAAAATAGTCTGAGGCTTAAATGAAAGGATTCCCAACTTCTACTCAATAACAGGTTTTCATCTGTCAGACTGGACAGAGTTTTGCAGCTAGAGTAAAAAACATTCTATGTGGCTAAGAATTAATTCTGTCTTATAAATCGTTCTATTATAAAGACACATGTGGCCGGGCGCGGTGGCTCATGCCTGTAATCCCAGCACTTTGGGAGGCCGAGGCGGGCGGATAATGAGGGCAAGAGATCAAGACCATCCTGGCCAACATAGTGAAACCACTTCTCTACTAAAAATACAAAAAAATAGCTGGGCATGGTGGCACGTGCCTGTGGTCCCAGCTACTCAGGAGGCTGAGGCAGAAGAATCACTTAAACCCAGGAGGCGGAGGTTGCAGTGAGCCGAGATTGCACCACTGCACTCCAGCCTGGCGACAGAGCAAGACTCTGTCTCAAAAAAAAAAAAAAAAAAAAAAAAGACACATGCACACATATGTTCACTGCGGCACTGTATACAATAGCAAAGATCTGGAACCAACCCAAGTGCCCATCAATGATAGACTGGACAAAGAAAATGTGGCACATACACTCCATGGAATACTATGCAGCCATAAAAAACGATGAGTTCGTGTCCTTTGTAGGGACACAGATGAATCTGGAAACCATCATTCTCAGCAAACTGACACAAGAACAGAAAACCAAACACTGCATGTTCTCATTCATAAACGGGTGTTGAACAATGAGAACATATGGACACAGGGAGGGGAATGGCACACACTGGGGTCTGTTGGGGGGTAAGGGACAGCAAGGGACAGGGAGGTTGGGGAGGGATAACACTGGGAGAAATGCCTGATGTAGGTGATGGGGAAATGGAGAGAGCAAACCACCATGGCATGTGTATACTCATGTAACAATCCTGCAAGATCTGCACATGTACCCCAGGACTTAAAATACAATTAGAAAAAAGAATTAATTCTGTCACCAATCCTACTACAGAAGGTGATAAAATAAATACCAGTTGCATTTTTGACTATATACAGATAATAAAGGGTTTTAGAGCTCACTAACAACATAACAAAAAAAAGAGCCTTATTGACACAAAACTTCATTTATATCAAAGCAAGCAACAAGTCAAATGTCTCTTCATCAATAACAGAGTCTAAAAAGTTGTATGTTTCACATTAAAGAATAACCATAATCAAGCAGAGGTTTCCTCTAGGAATAATATACTGTGATCAAGTTGGAATTTTGTCCCCAGATATGTACAAATGTTTCCCTACTAGTAAATGTATTTATGTTATTAATTACTTATGGGGTCAAAAGAGACAAAATGGGTCAAAAGAGACGAAACCATATGGATAGTTCATTAAATGCTAAAAAGGAATTTGATATAATTCTTATCTATTTCTGGATTTAAAACATCCCTCGATAAGCTCAAAACAGACAGAAGCTTCCTTTAGTTGATAGCATATTTATCACAAAATACAAAAATATTATTTAAATCTTATTTAGGTGATTATTAAATTATCAAGTTATTTAATATTATTAAATCTCACATAGATGAGATATTACTAACAGAAAATAAAACAAGAATATCCACTATTAATAGCATTATTCAACAGTGGCCTGGACTTTCATGAATGCAATAAATAAAAAAAAGCACAAGAGGTATAAATATTAGAAAGAAGAAACAAGGCCAGGCACAGTGGCTCATGCCTGTAATCCCAGCACTTTGGGAGGCCAAAGCAGGTAGATCACAAGTCAGGAGATTGAGACCATCCTGGCTAACACAGTGAAACGTTGTCTCTACTAAAAATACAAAAAATTAGCCAGGCGTGGTAGTGAGCACCTGTTGTCCCAGCTACTAGGCAGGCTGAGGCAGGGGAATCGCTTGAACCCAGGAGGTGGAGTTTGCAGTGAGCCGAGATCACGCCATTGCACTCCAACCTGGGTGACAGAGCGAGACTCCATCTCAAAAAAAAGGAAGAAACAAAACTGTCATTATTTGTAATAGTTTACCTAGAAACCAACAAGTATAATACAATCAAATAATGAAAATTTCCAGGGCATTAAAATCATCACAACAACACACACTACAGCGCTGGCTGACACTCATAGGGCCCTGGCTGGGGCCCAGGGTGCTGTGCAGAACTCAGGTCACGTTCTTACTTCTCTGCCTGGCAGCAACTTGTGGCAGACGACCAGACACTCAGAGCCACAAAAGGGAACAGCAAGTCCAGACACCACTCAGTTCCCACTTGTACCTGGGCCTATCAGGTAGTTCAAGAGAAATGGTTAAATAAATGATGCTGAAATAAACAGCCATCCATCTAAGAGAAAAATAAAACTCGACCTAATAAACACAAATGCACTCCAGAAGGAACAAAGGGGTGTGTGTATTTGTATATAATGTAATATATACGTAAAGGATATCTGGAACCTCTGTGACAGGTAATGATTAATATCCTTAAGGAGAAAGGAATAAAGCTCTCTGAGGCCTCCAGGCAGATGGCAATGAAACACAGGCACTCATAATCTCATTCCCTCGTGAAGGCCCTACAAAACCATAGGAAGGAATTTCTTTCTTCCCCCCAAAGACATTAACTGAGAAGAAAAAAGGGAATAGAAAACAAAAAATCCAAATGTTGGCAGCTGAAAAGTCATGGATAAGAGATAACTAACAACAGATCTAAGCAAACTAAATCCCAAGCCAGCAGTGGGGAAGGGCAAAGACCCAACCTGATTTATGGTGCAAAATCCTCAGGAAACTGGTGGCAAGAGGTGCCTCAGGTGGGGGAATGAAGGTGGTTAAACATAGGAAGACTGGGTTGGAATCTGTTTACAGAGCAGCCAGCACTCCAAAGACTCTGGCTTCTGTGCATACCCAGAGGACAGTGAGCAGTTGAGGCACGAATGATGCAGTGAAAACAAGGGAATTAAGTAAATTTACATGGTGAGGGCTGAAGTAGTCACTCTCCACTCCCAGGTCTCTTCTATCTCTCTTTTTTTTTTTTGACACTCTCGCTGTGTCACCCAGGCTGGAGTGCAATAGTGCGATCTTGGCTCACTGCAACCTCCACCTACCAGGTTCACGAGATTTTCATGCCTCAGTCTCCCAAGTAGTTGGGACTGCAGGCGTGTACCACCATGCCTGGCTAACTTTTGTGCTTTTAGTAGAGACGGAGTTTCACCGTGTTGGCCAGCCTGGTCTTGAACTCCTGGTCTCAAGCAATCCACCCACCTCAGCCTCCCAAAGTGCTGGGAAACAGGCGTGAGCCACTATGCCTAACCCCCAGGCCTCTTTTCTGATTAGGTTCCACAATCCTGGTTACCAGGTTGATGTCCTCCATCAGAGGAAGGACCACCTACAGACACTGACATCAGAAGTGTGTCATAGACATGCCACAGGAACAGCTCTCTACTATGAAGACCATAGTTGCACTGTTACACTGTTCAGGGCAGGGGTCAGCTTTGCAGAGCCTCCACCTAAACATGAGCAGTCAAACCTCAAGCATAAAGATGGAGACCTAAAGATACCAATGGAACAAAGGGACTGTAGAAACAATCTGCGTAGAGAGATTTGCTGATAAAATCAAACTACAATCCTCAGTGCAATTCATATGTAACATTATTATCTATGAAACAAGAACAGGATGCTATAAAAAATTCAGGCAACAAAAAAGAAATCCTAGAAGTTAAAAATATGATAGCAAATATAATCAATGGAATTTTATTCAGTCTTAAAAAGGAAGGAAATTTTGACACATGCTATAATGTGGATGAACCTTAAGGACATCATGCTAAGTGAAATAAGCCAGACACAAAAGGACAAATGCTGTGTGATTCCATTTATATGTAGTACCTAAAGTAGTCAAATTCATAGTGATACAAGGTAGAATGGCTGCTGTCAGAGGCTGGGGCAAGAGGGGAATGTCAGGTTAGTGTTTAATGAGTATAGAATTTAAGTTTTACAAAACAAAAATGTTCTAGAGATTGGTTATGCAATAATGTCAATATACGCAACAATACTGAACTGTACACTTAAAAATAGTTAAGATGGTAAATGTTATGTTATGTGTATTTCACAATTAAAAAAAAATAATGCAAAAACAAAAAAATGCAGAAATTAAGCATTTAATAGAATTTGAAAGATTAAAGCTAGGGAAGCCTCCCAGACAACAAAACTGTAATGCAAAGAGAAAGAAAATAGAAGAAAACGCCTTCAATAAAATTCATATCCACTCTGGCAGCTGGCTCAGTCCATTTCTGTCAGGTGGGGAAAGACAGCACAGGCGGCATCACTGGTGTCATTCTTGAATGACTACTCTTTTTAACTGTTTTCTTTAATTTCCCCTTACCATTTCTATTTCCTTCACACTAAACCTCCTGCAGGCAACCGCCTCCCTCTGGCTTCTTATTCTTTCCTGTGTGCTCGGCAGTGTGGCTGATGGGCTGGGAGATGCTGTAACCGAGGGACCTTCCTTCATGGCATGGTCTAGTCTTGAAACAGGGCGGAGGCAGAGTGGACAGGGTAGCAGGAAGAACAAACAGGGATCTGAGGTGATTTCTGCATTTCCAACTGAGGTACCCAGCTCATCTCACTGGGACTCGTTAGACAATGGATGCAGCCCACAAAGGGCAAACCGAAGCAGGGTGGGGTGTCACCTCACCCGGGAAGTGCAAGGGGTTGGGGAACTCCCTCCCCAGCCAAGGGAAGCCGTGAGGGAGTATGCAATGAGGGATGGTGCTATCTGGCCAAGATACTGTGCTTTTCCCATGGTCTTCAAAACCTGCAGACCAGGAAATTCCCTTGGGTGCATACTCAACAGGGCCCTGGATTTCAAGCACAAAACTGGGAGGCCATTTGGGCAGACACCAAGCTAGCTGCAGGAGTTTTTATTCACACCCCAGTGATGCCTGGAACGCCAGTTAGACAGAACCGTTTACTCCCCTGGAAACGGGGTTTGAAGCCAGGGAGCCAAGTGGTCTAGCTCAGCAGATCCCACCCCCACAGAGCCCAGCAAACTAAGATCTACTGGCTTGAAATTCTCGCTACCGGCACAGCAGTCTGAAGTCAACCTGGGATGCTTGAGCTTGGTGAGGGGAGTGGTATCTGTCATTACTGAGGCTTGAGTAGGCAGTTTTCCTCTCACAGGGTAAACAAAGCCACTGGGAAGTCTGAATTGGGCAGAGCCTACCACAAAGCCGCTGTAGCCAGACTGCCTCTCTGGATTTCTCCTCTCTGGGCAGGACATCTCTGAAAGAAAGGCAGCAGCCCCAGTCAAGGGACTGTACATAAAATTCCCATCTCCCTGGGACAGAGCACCTGGGGGAAAGGGTGGCTGGGGGCACAGCTTCAGCAGATTTAAATGTTCTTGCCTGCTGTCTCTGAAGAGAGCAGTGGATAACCCAGCAGAGTGTTTGAGCTCTGCTAAGAAACTCACTGCCTTCTCAAGTGGGTCGCTGACCCCTCTTGCCTCTTGACTGGGAGACACCTCCCAGCAGAGGTCAACAGATATCTCATACAGGAGAGCTCCAGCTGGCATCTGGCATGCCCCTCTAGGACAAAGCTTCCAGAGGAAGGAATAGGCGGTAATCTTTGCTGTTCTGCAGTCTCTGCTGGTGATACCCAGACAAACAGGGTCTGGAGTGGACCTCCAGCAAACTCTACCAGACGTGCAGTAGAGCGGCCTGACTGTTAGAAGGAAAACCAACAAACAGAAAGGAACAGCATCAACATCAACAAAAAATATGTCCACACAAACACACCATCGGAGGGTCAACAATATCAAAGATCAAAGGTAGATTAATCCACAAAGATGAGGACAAACCATCGCAAAAATGCTAAAAATTCCAATAGCCAGAATGCCTCTTCTCATCCAAAGGATCACAACTCCTCATCAGCAAGGGAACAAAATTGGATGGAGAATGAGTTTGATGATATGACAGAAGCAGGCTTCAGAAGGTAGGTAATAATAAACTCCTCCGAGCTAAAGGAGCATGTTCTAACCCAATGCAAGGAAGCTAAGAACCTTGAAAAAAGGTTAGGGGAACTGCTAACTAAAATAACCAGTTTAGAGAAGAATATAAATGACCTGATGAAGCTGAAAAACAGCACGAGAAGTTCATGAAACATATGTAAGTATCAATAGCTGAATCAATCAAGCAGAAGAAAGGATATCAGAGATAGAAGATCAACTTACTGAAATAAAGCATAAAGGAAAGATTAGAGGAAAAAGTATGAAAAGGAATGAACAAAGCTTCCAATAAATATGGTACTATGTGAAAAGACCAAACCTGCGTTTGACTGGCGTACCTGAAAGTGATGGGGAGAGTGGAACAGAGTTGGAAAACACTCTTCAGGAGACTATGCAGGAGAACTTCCCCAACCTAGCAAGACAGGCCAACATTCAAATTGAGATATTCTCTGAGAACAACAACCTCAAGACACAAAATCATCAGATTCACCAAGGTTGAAATGAAGGAAAAAATGTTAAGCGCAGCCAGAGAAAGGTCATGTTACCCACAAAGAGAAGCCCATCAGACTAACAGCAGCTCTCCCTGCAGAAACCCTACAAGCCAAAAAAGAGTGGGTTCCAATATTCAACATTCTTAAAGAAAAGAATTTTCAACCCAGAACTTCATATCCAGCCAAACTAAGCTTAATAAGCGAAGGAGAAATAAAATCCATTACAGACAAGCAAATGCTGAGAGATTTTGTCATGACCAGGCCTGCCTTACAAGAGCTCCTGAAGGCAGCACTAAAATGGAGAGGAAAAACCAGTACTAGCCACTGCAAAACCATACCAAAATGTAAAGACTATCGACACTATGAAGAAACTGCATCAATTAACAGGCAAAATAACCAGCTAGCATTATAATGACAGGAACAAATTCACACATAAAAATATTAACCTTATATGTAAATAAGTTAAATGACCCAATTAAAAGACACAGACTGGCATATTGGACAGAGTCAAGACCCATCTGTGTGCTGTATTCAGGAGACCCATCTCACATGCAAAGACACACATAGGCTCAAAATAAAGGGATAGAGGAATATTTACCAGAGCTGACAATCCTAAATATATATACACTCAATACAGGAGCACCCAGATACATAAAGCAAGTTCTTAATGACCTACAAAGAGATTTAGACTTCCACACAATAATAGCAGGAGGCTTTAACACCCCACTGTCAACTGTAGACAGATCAATGAGACAGAAAATTAACAAGGTTACTCAGGACTTGAACTCAGTTCTGGATGAAGCAGACCTAATAGACATCTACAGAACTCTCTACCCCACATCAACAGAATATATATTCCTCTCAGCACCACATCGCACTTATTCTAAAATTGACCACATAATTGAAAGTAAAACACTCCCCAGCAAATGCAAAAGAATAGAAATCATAACAAACAGTCCCTCAAACCACAGTGCAATCAAATTAGAATTCAGGATTAAGAAACTCACTCAAAATCACACAACTACATGGAAACTGAACATCCTGCTCCTGACTGACTACTGGGTCAATAATGAAATTAAGGCAGAAATAAATAAGTTCTTTGAAACCAATGAGAACAAAGACACAACATACCAGAATCTCTGGGACACAGCTAAAGCAGTGTTCAGAGGAAAATTTATAGCACTATATGCCCACAGTAGAAAGCAAGAAAGATCTAAAATCGACACCTTAACATCACAATTAAAAGAACTAGAAAAGCAAGAACAAATTCAAAAGGTAGCAGAAGACAAGAAATAACTAAGAGCAGAACTGAAGGTGATAGAGACAAGAGAAACCCTTAAAAAAAAAAAAATCAATGAATCCAGGAGCTGGTTTTTTGAAAAGAGTAACAAAATAGATAGACCACTAGCCACACTAGTAAAGAAGAAAAGAGAGAAGAATCAAATAGACACAATAAAAAATGATAAGGTGATATCACTATCGATCCCACAGAAATACAAACTACAGTCAGAGAATACTATAAACACCTCTATGCAAATAAACTAGAAAATCTAGAAGAAATAGATAAATTCCTCGACACATAAACTCTCCCAAGACTAAACCAGGAAGAAGTCAAATCCCTAAACAGACCAATAACAAGTTCTGATTGAGGCAGTAATTAATAGCCTACCAATGAAAAAAAGCCCAGGATCAGATGGATTCACAGCAGAATTATACCAGAGGTACAAAGAGGAGTGGTACCATACCTTTTGAAACTATTGCAAACAACAGAAAAAGAGGGACTCCTTCCTAACTCATTTGATGAGGCCAGCATCATCCTGATACCAAAACCTGGCAGAGAAACAACTAAAAACAAAAATTTCAGGCCAATATCCCTGATGACCATCAATAAGAAAATCCTCAATAAAATACTGGCCAACAGAATCCAGCAGCACATAAAAAGCCTTATCTACCACAATAAAGTCAGCTTTATTTTTGGGATGCAAAGCTGGTTCAATATACATAAATCAATAAACATAATCCATCACATAAACAGAACCAATGACAAAAATCACATGATTATCTCAATAGATGCAGAAAACGCCTTCAATAAAATTCAACACCCCTTACCGCTAAAAACTCTCAGTAAATTAGGTATTGATGGAACGTATCTCAAAATAGTAGGAGCTATTTATGACAAACCCACAGCCAATATCATACTGAATGAGCAAAAGCTGGAAGCATTCCCTTTGAAAACCAGCACAAGACAAGGATGCCCTCTCCTCTCTCACCACTCCCATTCAACATAGTATTTGAAGTTCTGGCCAGGGCAATCAGGCGAGAGAAAGAAATAAAGGTATCTGAATAGGAAGAGAGGAAGTCAAATTGTCTCTGTTTGCAGATGACATGATTGTATATTTAGAAAACTCCATTTTCTCAGCCCCAAATCTCCTTTAGATGATAAGCAACTTCAGCAAAGTCTCAGGATACAAAATCAATGTGCAAAAATCACAAGCATTCCTATACACCAATAACAGACAAACAGAGAGCCAAATCGTGAGCAAACTCCCATTCACAATTGCTACAAACAGAATAAAATACCTAGGAATACAACTAACAGAGGACGTGAAGAACCTCTTCAAGGAGAACTACAAACCACTGCTTAGGGAAATGAGAGAGGACACAAAGAGATGGAAAAACATTTCATGCTCATGGTTGGTAAGGATCAATATTGTGAAAATGGCCATACTGCCCAAAGTAATTTATAGATTCAATGATATCTCCCATCAAGCTACCAGTGACCTTCTTCACAGAACTGGGAAAAACCACCTTAAACTTCATATGGAACCAAAAAACAGCCTGTATAGCCAAGACAATCCTAAGCAAAAAACAACAAAGCTGGAGGCATCACGCTACCTGACTTCAAATTATACTACAAAGCTACAGTAATCAAAACAGCATAGTTCTAGACCAAAACAGAGATATAGACCAATGGAAAAGAACAGAGTCCTCGGAAGTAACACCACACATCTACAACCATCTGATCTTTGACAAACCTGACAAAAACAAGCAATGGGGAAAGGATTCCCTATTTAATAAATAGTGTTGGGAAAACTGGCTAGCCATATGCAGAAAGCTGAAACTGGACCCCTTCTTTACACCTTATACAAAAATTAACTCAAGATGAATTAAAGATTTAAACATAAAAACTAACACCATAAAAACTCCAGAAGAAAACCTAGGCAATATCATTTAGGATATAGGCATAGGCAAGGACTTCATGAGTAAAACACCAAAAGCAATGGCAACAAAAGCCAAAATAGACAAATGGGATCTAATTAAACTTAAGACTTTCTGCACAGCAAAAGAAACAATCATCAGAGTGAACTGGCAACCAACAGAATGGGAAAAGATGTCAGCAATCTACCCATCTGACATAGGGCTAATATCCAGAATCTACAAAGAACTAAAACAAATATACAAAAAAGAACTAAAACAAATATACAAAAAACAAACAACTCCATCATAAAATGGGCAAAAGATATGAACATTTTTCAAAAGAAGACATTTATGTGGCCAAGAAACATGAAAAAATGCTTATCATCACTGGTCATTAGAGAAATGCCAATCGAAACCACATTGAGATACCATCTCATGCCAGTTAGAATGGCGATCATTAAAAAATCTGGAGACAACAGATGCTGGAGAGGATGTGGAGAAACAGGAACACTTTTACACTGTTGGTGGGAGTGTAAGTCAATTCAAAAATTGTGGAAGACAGTGTAGGGATTCCTCAAGGATCTAGAACTAGAAATACCATTTGACCCAGCAATCCCATTACTGGGTATATACCCAAAGGATTATAAATCGTTCTATAAAGACACATGCACACATATGTTTATTGTAGCACTGTTCACAAAAGCAATGAGTTGGCATCAACCCAAATGCCCATCAGTGATAGACTGGATAAAGAAAATGTGGCATATATACATGATGGAATACTATGCAGCCATAAAAAACGACGAGTTCATGTTCTTTGCAGGGACACAGCTAAAGCTGGAAACCATCGTTCTCAGCAAACTAACACAGGAACAGAAAACCAAACACTGCATATTCTCACTCATAAGTGGGAGTTGAACAATGAGAACACATCATACACTAGGGCCTGTCAGTGGGTGGGGGGCTAGGGGAGAGATAGCATTAGGAGAATACCTAATGTAGATGACAGGTTGATGGGTCCAGTAAACCACCATGGCATGTGTATACCTATATAACAAACCTTCACATTCTGCACATGTATCCCACAACTTAAGTAAAAATTTTTAAAAAGGAGCAAAAGTTCCTATCTGGCTTACAGAGCCACTCCCCCAAAAACAAACAAAATGTGCAAAAGACCTGAGCAGGTGCATCCCAAAAGGGACTAGCCACATGGCTAGTTTGCATCTGAAAAGTTTGCTCAGCCTCCCCAGTCAACAGGAAAATGCAAATAAAAACCACAATGAGACGCTACTTACTACACATTACCCATATGCCCTTGAGTAAAAAGACTGACAATACCAAGTGCTGATAAGAATGCAGAGAAATAAATCTCTCATAAATTGCTGGAGGGACAGAAAGTGTACAATTACTTCAGTCATCTGTGTGGCACTATCCACTAGATTGTATGCACACCCTATGGCCCAGGAGTTCCATTCTTAAGTATGTATCCACCAGGAATACATCAACCAACTTCTGAGACAGTGCAGGGACAGGGCTTATCTTCAGCCCACCCCCACTACAGCATTAATTCTTGCATTCCCACTGATCACAAAACCCACACCACTACATCACTGATATACCTGCAGTCATGCAAAGAAAATAACCACATTGTTTTTCTGCACTCTCATAATGTTTAAAAGAATAAAAGAATGTTTAATTCTTTTACTTAAAGAATTCCAGAAACTAACCCTGGGAAATCCAAAATATCCAACCAAAATTGTCAGTGTCCCACCTCAGGAAGGAATGCTAAACAACTGATGTACAGCCTTGCCACCACCGACCAGAACACCAGCTAGCTCATTACTCAAGACAACCATCGCCAGCAGATAAGCTGACCCACATCCCCTACCCCTCACTTGCTCTACCCAGCCCAGCCCACATTCCCTACCTTGATATCAATTCCTTCTTAATTCCTGCTTAAAAAAATCCCTACCAGCTCATTTCAGAGAGTCAGCCAGAGAATCCTCCCTCTCCTGTGCTTCCTCCCTCATGCCTGGGTATAAGCTCCAATAAAGCCTTGTTGGCAAAACTCTTTTAGCCTCATGACAATTTCTATTACATCAAGAGCCCAAGAATCTGCTGTCAGTAACACTCTGAGCAAAGAAAAAGGTCCCCTTTCCTGCAGGAGATGCAGCTTTGCATGCAGCCATACGTTTGGCGGGTGGAGTGTAGACTGTTTTTTCAGTTGCATCTGCCTCTCTGTCTGTGTGCCTTTGGGCAGTGCACAGATATTAAACCCTCCCTGGCAGTCTTGCCTAGGAGAACAGAAAGATGATAATTACACATTGGCCCACCAAGCACAGGCACACATGGAACATGTACTGGCACAGGGATACTACTGCCTGGGGCCGGCTGGATGTTGGTTTATGTCCCTTACCGCATAACCTTGTGTCTTTTTCTGGCACCATTTCAGTAGAGCATTGCGCTTGGAACCACCATATTCCCGGGCCAAGGCTGCCAGAGGGTCTTTTCTTTCCACGCTGGTTGGAAAGAAGGGCACATAGTTAGGAGAAGATGCTAATATTTAGAATCCTCAAATACACAAGAAATACATACCTACTTTAGAAAAGCAAAAGTCTACTTCATCCAGCAAGACTCTAAAGAATAGCCGAATTAGTCACATTACTATTTTATATCTCATCATATAAAATAAAAATTAAATTGTTTGTTTACTTAAGTACAATATTATCTAAATTAAAGATACCTAAACAAAACACACCCTACATCTTTCAAGACTAAACCAATATCTAAATAACATGTAACAGGTAGACTGTCTGGGAGCAGTGGCTCACATCTATAATCCCAGAACTTTAGGAGCCAAGGCAGGAAGATTGCTTCAGCCCAGGAGTTCAAGATCAGCCTGGGCAACATAGCGAAACCCCATCTTTAAAAAAAATTAAAAATAAAATAATTAGCTGAGTATAATGGTGTGCACCTGTAATTACAGCTACTCAGGAGGCTGAGGCAGGAGGATTGCTTGAGACCAGGAGTTCAGGGTTGTAGTGCACTACAATTGTGCCACCTCACTATAGCCTAGACAACAGAGCAAGACCCCATCTCCAAAAAATAAAAGTAAACAAATTTTAAAGGTAGATTGGAAGGGCATATTAAAAACACTAGATATCCTGCCATTGTTTATCTCAATAACATAAATGTAAAATTGAAATAAGAATTTTACTAATTTAACTTTTCATTATGAAAGGTAAAAATATCAATTTTTACCTTTATCAATTTTTCATTATGAAAGGTAAAATATCAAGTATGAATAGCATATTCATATACACATAGCCTTTTGTATGCATTTCTGGCATAAAGAAAAGGGCAATTCAGAATAGCACTAATTCTGGTCCTTAAAACCTCTTTAAATTATGTAAATTGCTTGTACTTAAACAGGACAATATGTAATATCTGGGGCTTTACATTAAACCTTTAAAACACATGACTTCATCTATTTGAATTCAAATATATGCTATACCCAAAGGTGTAACAAGACCTGAATTAATTCAGAGTTTCCTAAATTCTTCTATGATATCCATATTTGTAATTATAATATTTATTAAAAAGCTATTACTCCTAAAGTAGCTTTATTTTTGTATATTGATACATCTACTCAATTCTTAAGTTTTACTACGTGAAATACTATGTGTGTTGCACAATGCAAGGGGTTGGAAGAGATACCAGAATGTAAGCTGAACATTTACTGTCCACTAAATTATACCATAAATGGAGACAATGGCATGTACTGTGCAACACTGTTCCACACTACAAAGCAGTACAGAAACTGAACGCCAAAACAGTGTAGACACCAAAGTCAGAGAAGAGATATGTCAATGTGCCAGGTATTAGGTACAACTTCATGAAAGGTTTGACCTTGAAGGAGAAGCAGGATTTACAGTATGAAAGGACAAAAGAAAAATGATTCAGGCTAAAATCTTATACACAAAGACTTGCAATCAGAAATTCTCATGTGATATTACAAAGGCAGGGACTAAAAGAGGCTCAGGTAGAGGGATGAACAGAGCCATTCTGGAAGGTGGGTGGGGTGATGCTAAGTTGTGAGGATTCTAGAAGACCAGGATTAGGAGTGTGGATGACAGGGTCATGAGAGATTTTTGTGAGATCTGCAGCAGGATGTGCTCAGTGCTTCAGAAGATTAACCAACACAGAGAAGCAGGGAAGACATAAGGAATGAGAAGCAGCAGCTGAAAGAGGTTTGCTGTGGCCTGGATGACCAGGAGGTGACAGAGGTGTGGAAGCAAAGACCAGCTCTTAGTGACCACCCTGCTGGTCTTGCCATCTTCTCCCTCTGCCAACCCCTCCTTCACATCCTTGTGAAAGTCCTTCTTAAACACTGATTTCAAAATGCCTCTCCAATCCTTACATGCCACTGTTTTCTGATGAATTCTCTTAAAATGCAGGTCCAATCTCACTGTACAATCTCAAAATCTGAAACAAAATCCCACAAACTTGGTGGTTCCCCAGTGCTTTACCAAAATAATGCACAAACCTCTTCCTTAGCAATGAAGATTACTTACAATATGGCTCCAACCTGCCTTCCAGCTGGAATGTCCTAGTCACCTATCCACCCACCCAGCAAATACGGACAGAGAGCTTGTTACGCATATGTATGGCAGGGTCCCTGCCCTCAGGAAGCCCATAGTCTAGTCCAGACACACAATACCACCCGCATTCCCTGAACACTGCTCCACAGCGTGCTTGTAACGGTACCTTTAGAGTCCTTGGCAGAAATGCCACTTCTCTCTAGACTTCTTGATTCAACTAACAAGCTCTGAAGACTTTGCTTATGCAGTATTGTTTTTTACAGCCCTTAATTCCATTTTGCATACTACTGCTGTCCAGTGTCCTCCTTTTAGACTCACCAAGGGCAGGCACAGTGTCTTAGTCATGTTCATGCAGGAAATATTTGTAGAAATTGGCCATGGGGACAAACAGCAAGAATAAAAAGTGATCAGCCCTATGTTTTTCTGATTTCTTGTTGTTTGAAACATGATACCTGAGTTTGCTTTGTGGTTTCCATGCCCTGGTGGAAGTGTTCAGCAGTCTCGTGTCTCCGAAGCCCAGAGATGGGGGTCTGCTCAGTGACTCCAGTGAGGGACTCTTGCGGAGGTGGGGGTCCGGCTTCAGGGCCTCAGTCCGTCCCTTTAGAATATCTGTGGGAACAACCACATAATCACCCATTCCTGAAGCAGCAGGTCTTGACTGCCATCATATTTCTTCTCAAATATAATACAGTTCTCATTTTATCCTCAAGTACAAACATATATATAGTTTCTGATGTAATGAAAATGCAATAGGGATGTGGATTCTCCAGGCAGGACCACGACATCATTTATAGGATCTAGCACGGGATCAACCTCTTGTTCAAAAATTACTGTGAATTTCAAGACGATGTCATCAGAGTATTACACCAAGCATGTGCTCTTCTAAGGGCCTTGTGCAAGTGCCAACAAAGCCAGCCCTTTCCCCAGGTAATATCTTTTGTTTTAATTGACAGACATCTGAGAGATAGTGGCAGAAAAATGCCTTGTATGATGATCAGATCACAGGCAAACAAGAAGCTGGTAACCAAAAAAAAACTATTTTACAGCAGAAAAGGCCATTCTAGCCACAGGGCCTGGCTTGCTAAAAAAGAAGTAAAAATCATTCTTTCAAGGCTCCTTTCTGCTGTCATATTAGTCTGTGTCACAACAGGTAATGAAATGGACTGAATCCTCCAGATGATATTCCTTTTTCTTTTTCTCTTTTAGAGACAGGGTCTTGCTGTGTTGCCCAGGCTGGAGTTGGACTCGACCTCCTATAGCAATCATCTGCCTCAGCCTCCCAAGTAGCTGAGACTACAGGAGAGTGTACCACCATGTCTAGCCAGATGATATTTCCTAAACGATCATAAAAGAATGGAACAGGAGAAACTTTTCAAGATTGTCTAGTTTATATTTATAGAGGCAACTGGAGCTCAGAGAATTAAGTGCCTTGTTCAAAGCTACACAGCAGGCCAGGGACCAGGATGAGCCCACAGTTGTCCCTATGACCTTCGAATACTCACAGAAGAAAACAATCCTTCTACAGCTCACAACCATCAATTAGGGGCAGTAAAGTTGGGAGTGAGGCTAGTCAGCTCTAAATAGCAGAGAAAAACAGTATCTATATCACTAAAGAGAACAACAAGAACAGCACATTAATCTTTGCTTTCTGCAGCTTCCAATGACCTCAACGTTGACAAGCAATTTCTAGAGATTGCCAGAAGCAAGTAATTGTCACTGTGATCCTTTGCTGTAATAACAGTAAATAGAACCATCCAAGCAGACAGGTTCCTGGTGGGGGCAAAGTGGGGAGGGCTGCCAATGAGGTATTAACTTCAGAGCAATAGTTGTTTTGGTCTCTCAAGTTCAGTATGTATCTTGTCAACTAAAAGAATGGTTTCTTGGACAGGCATGGTGGCTTATACCTGTAATCCCAGTGCTTTGAAAGGCCAAGGCAGGTGGACTGCTTGAGGCCAGGAGTTCGAGGTCAGCCTGGACAAATTTGTGAGACCCTGTCTCTACCCCCCAAAATTTTTTTGTAATTAGTCAGGCATGGTGACATGCACCTCTAGTCCCAGCCACTTGAAAGCTGAAGCAGGAGGATAACTTGAGACCAGAAGTTTGAGGCTGCGGTGAGCTACGATAATGCCACGGCACTCCCGCCTATGTGAGAGCAAGACTCTGTCTCAAAGAAAACCAAAAAGAATGGTGTCTCCACACATCAGGAAACTTTAAGGCTAGTGGAACAGAGAAGACACAAATATTACCTACCAAAGGCTTACCTGGTACACTTAAAAAACGGTTGAGATGGTAAATGTTATGTGTCTTTTACCACAATTTTTCAAAAACCCCACACCCAGCACACTATGCACATAATCTAGTTATTCCCTCTTCTGTGCTACGCAGCGGCGACTGTAAGCCAAGTGGGCTTCCCGCTCTGCTTTGGCCTCCTCCACTCCCCTCCTAGCACGGGACACTCATGCCTGGTCTCCTGCAGCGCAGACTCTCTCATTTCTCTACCTCCACTGACCTCCATTTGTTCTTACACTCTTGACTTTACACTGGCCTTTGGTTTTCATTTCCTCCTGCTGGGAAGTCATTATCATGACTTGGAGTCCCACATAAACTATTATCACTTCTTTAGAAAGCTATCACTCAGTGCAATCACCAGCCTCAGCACCAAGAAGCACATGGTAGAAAGAATCAGGAGACTTCCTGGCCTGAGAGCCATCCAAAATCGCTGCAGCCTTAATAAGTCATTCAATCTCTGTAGGGCTTGAATCTCTTCCACGTAAAATTCAAGAAATGGGCCGAGATCATCTTCAAATTCTCAATTGTTAGTGTTCATCCAACTCTAAAATCTTTATTTAATTCCATGAAAAAGCAAAGAAGATTATTCAGAGGGGAAAGTTCCTTCACAGAAACAACTATTTTAAGAACAAGCCCGATTGTGCTTGACCAAGATCTAAAGAACTACAGTTGTAGAAATTTTATTTTATGCTTAGAAACCAAAGGATTTCTGTCCATGTGATGCAGACTTTTGGCTTTCTATCCTTCCTACCACACCCATAAACAGTTCATTTAGTGTTCTTTTTGACTTTTTTATTTCCTAACAGTGACTGCATAGACACATACACAGGTTCTAAGGCCTAAATTCTGGACAACCTGAACTTCCCACTAGGCTCAAGTGCTGTTGTCCTTTTAGTTCTGGGCAGGTAAACTGGGTCAGCAGAGAACAGGTGAGATGCGCACAGCAAACACTTCCACAGCACTCACCACAAGCCCAGCATGTTCTAGGCACTTTAACGTGCTAACTCAATCCTTGATATGATCCAATGAGGTGGACAGGATTATTTCCATTTTAGAGATGAGGAGACAAAAGCACAGAGAGGTGGGGTGATGGGGCCAAAGCCAGGCTGAGCAGCAGTGATGAGACTCATACTCACATGTTCCTGCTCCTGGGTCCCCCCTTGATGGCTGCTTCACATCAGCCTGTGACACAGGAGATGTAGTGCAAACCCAAATGTGATTATGGGTGGGGACTGCTGAATGCAACTTCCACTTCACAACCAGAATTTAAGTTAAAACAAACAAAAAAATACACACACACACACACACACACACACACACACACACACACACACGGTGTAGCAACAGGAAGAGGACTGCACCAAAAGACAAATACCTTTAAAGAAGCAACTTTTGAGAATTGCGGAAGTAGCAGACAAATTCAAAATCAGGTAAGATTTTTCTCCTTGAATTAGTTACTTTTTAAAGATTAGAAAATATGCTCATGAGATTCACTTAAAAAACGACAGGCCAGGCACAGTGGCTCACACCTATAATCCCAGAACTGTGGGAGGCTGAGGCAGGAGGATCAGTTGAGGCCAGGAGTTTGAGACCAGACTGGGCAACAAAGCAAGACTATGTCTCTAAAAAAAGAAAAAAAACCCAACAAAGTTGGGCCTGTCTCCCTAGCACAAGGGCACTGAGAAGTGCAGCTGGCAGGAGACAGACACTTTCTCCTTTCGTCAGCTGCACTGCTGCATCTAACATCCATGACATGTACATTATTCAGGGGTTGAAATCACCTGCAAGAAATGCCACTGATTATTTTTCTAAGCTCAGTTTCATGCAAAGAAATGAAGAAAAGTTAACTGCACAGAAAGATAAGTAAACAGTTCTTCGTGTTTACATAATTTACCTGAGAGGGGAAGGTCGGGTAGGTCCAAGCGTTGAGTCATCCCTCTGCTGGCTGGCCGCACACTGTTGTAAGTTGAATGCCTCTGTAAAAAGCAGGGGAACACCAGCATGGTGAGCTCATAACATCAAGAATAGCACAACCACAGGTACGTGTGTGTGTGCATGGGTGGGTGTGCAATAGTTCTTAAACACAGTGGAATAAACAAGGGGGTTTATAATTAACTCATTTATTTGAATAGGCAATACATGCAAATAGACACCATCCTTGAAAGCAATAAAAAGGACAAATAGTGAAGAGAAAGTCTCCTTTTCCTTCCCATCCCCCAGTTCTTCTCTCCAAGGGTAATCATTATTAATTGGCTTTGTGAGTATCTTTCCTGGAATGTTCTACATATATTCAAGGACATGTATAAAAGTATTTTTTTAACTGCCAATAGGTATATGAAAAGATGCTCAACATCACTAATCATCAGGGAAATACAAACCAAAACTAGAGTGACATGCCACCTCACATCTATTAGGAAGGCCATCATCAAAAAAACAGAAAAATCACAAGTGTTGGTAAGGAGGTGGAGAATATGAAACTCCTGCATATTGCAGGTGGGAATGCACAATGGTGCAGCCATTACGGAAAACAGTATGGAGGATTCCTCAAAAAATTAAAAATAGTACTACCAAATGATTCAGCAATGTCACTTCTAGGTATTTATTCAAGAAAATTGAAAACAGGATCTCAAAAAGATATTTGCACCTTCATGTTCATTGCAGCATGATTCACAATTGCCAAGAGGTGGAAGCAACCTAAGTGTCCACCACCAGATGAATGCATGAAGAAAATGTCGTATATAATATACAATTATTCAGCCTTAAAAAAGAAGGAAATCCTGTCCCATGCTACAACATAAATAAGTATTAGAGACACTATGCTAAGTGAAATACTCCAGTCATTGAAGGACAAGTATGGCATAACTCCATGTTCGTTAGGAATCTAAAGTAGTGAAAATCACAGAAGCAGACAGTAGAGTGGTGGCTCCCAGAGGCCTCAGAGAGGGGAAGTGGGAGTTGTTCCATGGGTACAGAGTTTCAGCCAGGCAAGACAAAAAAGTTCTAGAGGACAGAATTATGGCAACAACAGATACTGGGCAGGGCCAGAGGAGGGAGAAGCAAGGATTGAAAAACTGTTGGGTACTATGCTCACTACTTGGGTGATGGGATCAGTCATACCCCAAACCTCAGCATCCCACAATATATTCATGTAACAAATCTGCACATGTACACCCTGAATTTGAAATAAAAGTTGAAATCATTCAAAAAAAATTCTAGAAACCTGCCATACAATATTGTGCTTCTAATTGATAATATTTAAAAATTTGTTAAGAGGGTAGATTTCATGCTGTATTTTTTTTACTGCCATTTAAAAAAGCATTTCAGAATGCAAGTAAGCATGATATTATTCAAGGAAAAACCTTGAAAAAAAAACTCTGTTTTCCTAAAAACACAAATGTTATCATAGCACTACATTGTTTTGTATACCGATTTGTTTCTTTCACTTACTGTATCTTGGATGTCATTCTCTATCCATCGTCACCCACCATGTTGGCAGCTTCCCATGAGAAGTGCCACAAGAGGCCAAGCACATGGCTCTGGGGCCAGATGGCACCACTCACCTGTGAGACTCTGGGTTACTTCACTCTCTGTGCCTTACTTTATCTGTAAAATGGCAATGATACTAAAAGTACTTACCTTAGAGTTATGGGAGGATTAAATGAGTTAAATCCAGTTAGAACAATCAAAACACAGCCCAGCACATGGTAAGCATTCAGTAGATCTTAGCTATTTTCATTACCATTATCTATTTTAGTGATTCTCTATTGATATTGATATTAGTATAAGGAACAATACTGCAATGAACATCCTGGTACATTTGTCTGTGCAGGGCCATTCTGAGGCTTTCCAGAACATTCTTTCTCTTAGAGGCTCTACTTCATATCACTTTTTTTTTTTGAGACAGAGTTTCACACTATCACCCAGGCTGTAGTGAGTGGTGCGATCTCAGCCCACTGCAACCTCTGCCTCCTGGTTTCAAGCAATTCTCCTGCCTCAGCCTCCTGAGTAGCTGGGACTACAGGCACGTGCCACCACACCCGGCTAATTTTTGTATTTTTAGTAGAGACGGGGTTTCACCATGTTGGCCAGGATGGTCTCGATCTCCTGACCTCATGATCCACCCACCTCGGCCTCCCAAAGTGCTGGGATTACAGGCGTGAGCCACTACCTATGATATGAAGTAGCCCGGCCTACTTCGTATCACATTAGACACAATACCATGTTCCCACATCCCACAAAAATATAATGGTTGTGGTATACAGTTTTCAAAAGTAGTTTTAATTTTGCTTTTGAAGTTGGCTGAACAAAAGTAACAATATGGGGCATTCCTATCCCATTCACAATCTTGTGGCAATATTTCACCATTAAGTATGACGCTTGCTGTGAATATATAACAGAGGCCTTTTACCATATTAAAGAATTTCCCTTCTATTCCTAGTTTAAGAATTTCCATCAAGAAAGATATTAATCTTTATTAAACACATTTTCCTGCCACCTACTAAGATGACCATATTCTTTTTTTTTTGAGATAGAATCTTGCTCTGTCACCCAGGAGTGCAGTGGTACGATCTCAGCTCACTGCAGCCTCCGCCTCCTGGGTTCAAGTGACTCTCCTGCCTCCCGAGTAGCTGGGGTTACAGGGGTGTGCCACCACACCCAGCTAATTTTTGTATTTTTAGTAGAGATGGGGTTTCACCATGGTGACCAGACTGATCTTGAACTCCTGGCCTCCAGTGATCCGCCTACCTTGGCCTCCCAAAGTGCCAGGATTACAGGTGTGAGCCACTGCACCCAGCTGACCATATTCTTTTTACATCTTTGTTAATGTGGTGAATTCCTGTGGTTGGCTTCAATAGTTAAAATCACCTTGCATTCCTGGAATAAAACCAATGTGACATGATCTTTTTCATGTATTTCTGAATAAGGTTTTCCAAGATTTTGTTCAGAATTTTTGCGAAGAGGTTCATGAGAAAGACTGACCTTTTAATTTTCTTGTCTAATAATGTTCTTGCAAGTATTAGAGATCAAAGCTATGCTAACCTCTTTTCTAGTCTCTGAATTTACTAAGGAACATGTTATTTCTTCCTTAAATGTTTGAGAGGTTTCATGGTGAAGCCATGAGGGCCTGGCATTTTCTTTAAGGAAAAGATATAAATTATAGATGATTGAGATTTTCTGCTTTTTCCTATGTAAGTTCAGTAAGTTACATTTTCCTAAGATTTTGACCATTTCAACAATATTTTCTAACTTATAGCACAAACTAGTAATCTATAATATTCTTTCTTTTGCTTTAATAATTATGAGATCTTTAGTGATATACCCATTTAAAAATTCCTGATACAAGTAATTTATGCATTAGCTTTTTCAGATGTTTTGAATTTTAATAGTCCTTTAAAAGGACAAACTCCATGCAGAACTCCTTTAGTCTTTTCACTGTAAGTATCCTAGTTAAAAAAAAAAAAAAAAAATCTGGTTTTGTCGGACTGAAGCATCTGTCCTTTTTGTTCACTTCTGAAGGGTATTTCCACCAGGTACAGCATTTTGAAGGTTATTTTCACCAGGTAAAGGAAAGTGGGTGTTTTCTTTCAGCATTTTGCAGATGTCACTGCATTGTCTTCAGGGCTTCCATCATTTTTGTTGAGAAGAAAGATGTCAGTTTTGCTCTTGATCCTTTGACATTGAGGTGTCTTTTTTCTTTTGTGTGCTTTTAGGATGCTTTCTCTTTAATACCCAGCAGTTTCAACCTAATGTGTCTAGCTGGTTTGCTTTGTACTTATTTCACTTGGAGTTCATATTGTTTCTTGAATGTGGGCTTGACATCTTTTATCAGTTTTGGAAATTCTTGGTCATTATTCCTTCCAATATTGCTTCTGCCCTTTTCCAACCTTTTGGGGACTCCAATTACACATGAGATCTTCTCACTGCAACCCCTATGTTTCTTATGTCCTTTTCTCTATTTCCTATCCTTTTTCTCTGTGCTTCAGTTCAGATGTTTCTACTGACTTGTCTTCAGTTCTTTAAGCCTCTATTAAAATCTCTAATGGATTCTTTTATTACAGATTGTAGTTTTCTGTGGAAATTCTTATTTTGTTGTCCCTTATTTTGTTGACTGCATTAATCTTTGTGGTTTTAGGGTCCATGTCTTACAATATCAATATCTAAATCTTCTGTGTCTGTTTCTATTGCCTATTTTCTCTCTTGGTTTTTCATCATTTGGGTTCAAGCAATTCTCCTGCCTCACCCTCCTGAGCAGCACCACCATGCCCAGCTAATTTTGTATTTTTAGTAGAGACAAGGTTTCACTACGTTGACCAGGCTGATCTCAAACTCCTGACCTTCTGATCTGCCCACCTTGGCCTCCCAAAGTGCTGGGATTACAGGAGTGAGCCACCATGCCCAGCCATATCTGGTATTTGTAAAAGTTACTACACAACATTGTACGTTTTAAAATGTGGTTATGATTTAAGGATCTAGATTATGTAACTGTCTGTCAGAGAGTATTTACTTCTGCTTCCAGAAGGCAGTTAAGATAGGGGAAGAACATCTAAATCCAAACCCATGTTTTTATAGGTTTTAAGACTGAACAAACAAAAAACTTGCTTAAGATATTTAGGGAGACTATTTTAATAACTGAATAGCTAGAAAGACATTTTAAGGCAGGAAACGAAACAAAATCTTAAAAGAAAACACAACACAAAAATGTAAAATTTCTCTTCAGTAAAAGATAACTATTAATATAAATAACATTAAAAGATAAAGATAATAAAATCATATATGAAAAATGCACAATATATCAAGATTTCTTACAAACTAGAAAAAGACTAACACTTCAAAAGAAAAAGAGGCAATGTATGTAAGTTTCCACACAGACATACAAAAGATAAATGGCCTATAAACATATGAAGAAGTGCTTAACCTTACTGATAAAGTAAAGCTAGATACTATTGTTCATTTACTTAATCTTCAAACTTTATAGACAGTGCCAAAATTCTGGGAAAATAATACTGTGAGTGGGAGGACAAACTGAAGGGCAATGCATCTATCAAGTTTCTCAACATGATGGAACAGGTCAAATATATTTCCTTTTCTAGGACTCCATTTTCCTTTACTAGGAATCAATTTGTAGAAGATCTCAAGAAGGGCTTACTCAACTCCGTCCTCATCTCTTTGTAGGGTGACTTACTGAATTATAAGGGACTGGGAAGCTAAAGGGTATATATACTAGCCAAATTCCCTTAAAGCTTGGCTCATCAAGTGGCCTAGCTTCTGTCAAACAGGCCCCCTCTCAGAGCATCTGGAAGGTGTAAGGGAGTGTAAGACATCCCTTCTGCAGCTTCTCCTGGCAAGCATCACTGGAAAGGCATTAGCTGCTCTGTGGCAGGGTAGCAGAGGTTCTGGGGTCTGTTCCACTGTTTTCTGGACAGTATGAGGCAGGCACAGAGCCTGCTTTGCTGGCTTGGACTGCACCTGTGGCACTGTTGTCCTGAGGCTGATCCTAGATCTTGGGCAGCAGTGGCAGTCCTAGGTAAGCACCTAGAGACAGAAGCTCCTTTAATGGGCCAACTTTCAGATGCTCTGGGAACCTTTCCTGGAAGCTCAGTGCAGTCTAGAGCTTTCTCCAGCCCTCCTAGTACCAAAAGCCCTGTATTAAATTCCTTTCTGCTTAACTACTGATCTCCTGGTTTTAACTAGCGATCTCTGATATTTGCAAATGAATCTTGATATACCCTTTTTTAAAAAGTAGCCCCTTAAGTAGTCAAAAATTTGTATAGGAATCTTCACCATAATGTTTTTTGTAATACGTTAAACCTGAAAAAATCTAAGGTCTATCATAGAAGAGTAGCTAAATAAATCACCACATATTATATAACCTTTTATAAAAAAAATTGTTTCTCCAAATATTAAAATTTGAAGATATCTCTGACATATCATTCATTCAACAAATATTTATTGAACTTCTACTATAATGTGGCCATGTGCCAGCCAGTGTTATAGACAAGAGGTATAACAGCAAGCAAAATGAACAAAGATCTCTGACCTCATGAAGCTTATATTCTGACGATAAAGTGAGATAAGTATTGGAATAATGCATAGTGTAATCCAATTTACAAAACACACACCCTACACACAGACACATACACACACAGACACTACTATGTGTAAAGAAAACCATCTAGAGGGATACAAAGCAAACCATAATCAGTGATTATTTCTGGGGCTCATCTACCTGTATTGGAGAGACAGCAGCTGCTGGAGCAGTCCTCACTGGTATCCCACTTAGTGGACTTCTCGGGGTCTTATGGACAGAAATATTCTGTCCAGCTCCACCTGCCAAGAAAAAACAGGGAAACATTTATATGTTGTTCCACTTCAAAATAGCTGATAGTTCCTGATTTCTCACTACTTTTTTTGGTGGCTTCAGGAGTATCCCTGTTTAGTGAAATATTTACTCGATTATCCTTTTCTTCTCTGGTTTAGAGCTGAATTGGGGAAACAACAAGGGAGGAGTTAGCTGAGCGGAGGTCAGTCTTAGATACAGGATAGCTGAGCAAAAAGAAAATGTGCAAATAATGAGGTGCCTAGGAAAGGAAGGAAAAGAAAAGTTCTTGTACAAATTGTTACTGTTAATTCATTTCCAGTCTTCACAGACATGACAGGCTTTCATGTCTTTGAATATGTAGAGTCTAGTCTTAATCTAATTTAGGTGCAAACAATTTTAGCAGAGACAACCAGGTACATCCTAGAAGTAACTTTTACTACAGTCTCCCAATACAATGGCATGATTGTTGCAATCTGGGGAAGACAGATATTGTTATTGGGGAGAGATACACATTCTGTTTCTTCTATTGCTATGTTTATGTATGAAGTATAGATACGCATCTTTCTCATATAGGAAGATAAGCATGACTAAAGGGGAATTGTGAGTCCATCAGACAATATCAGGAAAAGCTGGGAACATACCTAGATCAGGAGTGACAGATTAGCACAGGTGCTCATGTACAAGATCAGGTAGAAAAATGTCTAGCAGGTTGCAAGATGAGGATGGCCAGGGGATTACAAGAGGGCCAGGTGCACAAATGTGATGTCTCATTTCTTAGGAGATGAAGTCTCTAGCTGACCTCTATGATTCTCATGAGATGGCAAAAAGGCTAATAGTAGTGACCTGAATTTAATGGCCATGAGAGGCAGAAAAGAAAGGTAGCAAGGCAGGAACTAGAGGGACAGAAGAGGTAGAGAGGAAGAGGCTGCATTTGTCATTCATGTACCAGGCTCTCCAACGGTGCTTCCCTGGAGCCTTAGTCAGGCTCCTGCATGCAGTGGCTGCACGTGGTAGGACCTGGAAAGCGCCCTTGTGGTTGTAACAACGTAGGGCCAGGGTGTAGTAGATAGAGTAGACATATCAAATGTCGGGTCAAAATTTGAATTTGGAGCTTTGCTTATAGAAAAAATGATTAAATACCTGGGTGTCCCAAGTCAAATGACTTGATAAGTGACTTAACGGTGGTTGCGGACTCTGGGGGTGTTGGAGATGTTCTGTTAACACAGACACCAGGCCACCGGCCAGCAGCATCGACCTCGGAGGACTCCAGCTCTTCATCCACAGGTCTGCACGGCAAAGAGCAAATCAGATTGAAAATGTGTAAGACATCCCCATGGGAGAAAAAGACACAGAGGAAAACAGAACCGACGTGAAGAAAATAAATGAAGCTGGAAGGGAATTCTAAATTTAACATCCTGTTTTCTCTACCAGTTTGCATCTTTAGAAAATAATGTAGGCATTGGTCTCAATTTTTAGAAGAGCTGTTTTATTGGGAAATGGTCAGAAATAATATTTTTATATGTACAGTGACTTATGGCTACTCTGCAATTTTGTGCATTTTGCAAATGTTATTGATCATAGTTATTTCGCTTACTGTCAATGGTGAATGCAGTGGATTGGCTTGCTGACATGTGCTCCAAACTCCATGCAGCACACAGAGTTTGGAAAGGAAATCTCACAGCTCTCCTGAAGCTGGGATTTTGGGTGTGATTCAAGTTCCACCAATCAGAAAGACTTGGGGAAGACCTGGAGTGGGATCTGAGTCAGATGAGCAGAACACAGGGTGTTCACTATGTGGACAGAGACTGTAGCAGAGACAAGATGCTCTGGTGATGGCAACTGTGGTGGTAGCTTTCCAACCGGGCAGGCGGCTTTCTGAAGTTAAGGCTCCTGTTCAAGTGGAGGGAGCAGGTTCCCTGGTGATCCAGTTCTGTGTGCAGACTTTGGGAACAGCTCCTGGAAGCTCAGCCTTCCCAACAATTCTGCAAGCCATTTAACATCTTTCTGCCTAAGCCAAAGAGAGTGTAATCCATTATACCAACAGAATCCTGACTCAGACACTCTGCCTTCTAAGCCTAAGAATGGTAACAGTACTCTGGATTTCCACCAAGATGGCCGAATAGGCACAGCTCCAGGCTGCAGCTCCCAGCAACAGTGATCCAGAAGATGAGTGATCGCCACATTTCCAACCGAGGTACCAGGTTCATCTTACTGGGACTGGTTAGAGAGTGGGAGGAGCTTAAGGAGGGCAAACTGAAGCAGGGTGTGGCGTTGCCTCACCTGGCACGCACAAGGGGCCGGAGAACTCCCTCTCCTAGCCAAGGGAAGTCACTGGGGACTTTTCCAGGCACTCCGGCACTCTGGTTCAGAAACTGCACTCTTTCCACGGTCTCCACAACCTGCAGACCAGGAGATTCCTTCCGGTGCCCATAACACCAGTGCCCCAGGTGTCCAGCACAAAACTGGGGGGCTGAACCGCTCATTCCCCTGAAAAAGAGGGGGCTGAAGCCAGGGAGCCAAGTGATCTAGCTCAGTAGATCCCACCCTGACAAAACCCAGCAAGCTAAGATCCACTGGCTTGAAATTCTCAAGGCAGCACAGCAGTCTGAGCTCAACCTGGGACATTCAAGTTTGGTGTGGGGAGGGGCGTCCACCATTACTGAGGCTCGGGTAGGTAGTTTTAAACTTGCCCATGTAAATAGAGTTGCTGGGAAGTTCGCACAGCAACTGGGCGGAGTCCACAGCAGCCCAGCAAGGCTTCTGCAGGCAAACTGTGACTAGACTTACTTCTTGCTGAGCAGTGCATCTCTGAAAAAAGGCAGCAGCCTGTCAAGGACTTATAAATAAAGCCCCTCCTTCCTGGGACAGAGCATCTGGGAAAGGGGCAGTGTGGGTCCTGCTTCAGCAGACTTAAACGTCCCTGCCCAGCAGCTCTGAAGGAACCAGTGGAGCTCCCATCACAGCACTTGAGCTCTGATAAGGGACAGACTACCTGCTCAAGTGGCTCCCTGACCCCCATTTATCCTGACTGGGAGTGACTCATACAGGAGAGCTCTGGCTGACATCTGGCAGGTACCCTTCTGCGACAAAGCTACTAGAGGAAGGATCAGAAAGCAATCTTTGCCGTTCTGCAGCCCTGCGGGTGATTCCCAGGCAAACAGGGTCTGCAGTGGACCTCCAGCAGACCTGCAGCAGAGGGGCCTGTTAGAAGGAAAACTAAAAAAGCAGAAAGGATAGCTTCAACATCAACAGAAAGGAAGTCCACTCAGAGACCCCATCCAAATGTCACCAACTTCAAAAACCAAAGGTAGATAAATCCACAAAAATGGGAAGAAACCAGCACAAAAATGCTGAAATTACCAAAAACCAGAATGTCTCTTCTCCTCCAAGGAATCACAACTCCTCACCAACAAGGGAACAAAACTGGATACAGACTGAATTTGACGAATTGACAGAAGCAGGCTTCAGAAGGTGGGTAATAACAAAATCCTCCGAGCTAAAGGAGCATGTTCTAACCCAATGCAAGGAAACTAAGAACCTTGAAAAAAGGTTAGATAAAATGGTAACTAGAATAACCAGCATAGAGAAGGACATAAATGACTTTATGGAGCTGAAAAACACAGCAAGAGAACTTCGTGAAGCATACACAAGTTTCAATAGCTGAATCAATTAAGCAGAAGAAAGGATATTAGAGATTGAAGATCAATTCAATGAAAACAAAGTAAGAAGGCAAGATTAGAGAAAAAACAGTGAAAAGAAATGATCAAAGCCTCCAAGAATATGGGATTATGTGAGAAGACCAAATCTACATTTGACTGGTGTACCCGAATGTGATGGGCAGAATGAAACCAAGTTGGAAAACACTCTTCAGGATATTATCCAGGAGAACTTCCGCAACCCAGCAAGGCAGGCCAACATTCAAATTCAGGAAATACAGAGAACACCACAAAGATATTCCTCAAGAAGAGCAACCCCAAGACACATAATCGCCAGATTCACCAGGGCTGAAATGAAGAAAAAAATGCTAAGGGCAGCCAGAAAGAAAGGTGGGGTTACTCACAAAGGGAAGCCCATCAGACTCACAGCAGATCTCTTGGCAGAAACCCTACAAGCCAGAAGAGAGTGGGGGCCAATATTCAACATCCTTAAACAAAAGAATTTTCAAACCAGAATTTCATATTCAGCCAAACTAAGCTTCATAATTGAAGGAGAAATAAAATTCCTTACAGACAAGCAACTGCTGAGAGATTTCATCACCACCAGGCCTGCCTTACAAGAGCTCCTGAAGGAAGCACTAAACATGGAAAGGAAAAACCAGTACCAGCCACTGCAAAAGCATTCCAAATTGTAAAGACCATTGACAATATCAAGAAACTGCATCAACTAATGGGCAAAACAACCAGATAACATCAAAATGGCAGGATCAAATTCACGCATATTAACCTTAAATGTAAATGGGCTAAATGCCCCAATTTAGACACAGACTGGCAAATTGGATAAAGAGTCAATATCTATCGGTGTGCTGTACTTAGGAGACCCATCTCATATGCAAAGACACACATAGGCTCAAAGTAAGGGAATGGAGGAAGATGTACCAAGCAAATGGAGAGCAAAAAAAAGCAGGGGTGCAATCCTAGCCTCTGATGAAACAGACTTTAAACCAACAAAGATCAAAAGAGACAAAAAAGGGCACTACATAATGGTAAAAGGATCAGTGCAACAAGAAGAACTAACTATCCCAAATATGTATGCACCCAATACGGAGCATCCAGATACATAAAGCAAGTTCTTAATGACCTACAAAGAAACTTAGACTTCCACACAATATAAGTGGGAGATTTTAACACTCCACTAGGATATCCAGGACTTGAACTGAAATCTGTACCAAGTAGACCTGATAGACATCTACTGAACTCTCCACCCCAAATTCACACAATATACGTTCTTCTCAGCATCACATCACACTTACTCTAAAATTGACCACATAATTGGAAGTAAATCACTACTCAGCAAATGCAAAAGAATAGAAATCATAACAGTCTCTCAGACCACAGTGCACTCAAATTAGAACCCAGGATTAAGAAACTCACTCAAAACCGCACAACTACGTGGAAACTGAACAACCTGCTCCTGAATGACTACTGGATAAACAAGGAAATTAAAGCAGAAATAAAGATGTTCTTCAAAACCAATGAGAACGAATACACAACGTACCAGAATCTCTGGAACACATTTAAAGCAGTGTGTAGAGGGAAATTTATAGCACTGAATGCCCACATGAGAAGCAAGGGAAGATCTAAAATTGACATCCTAACATCATTATTAAAAGAACTAGAGGAGCAAGATCAAACAAACTCAAAAGCTAGCAGAAGACAAGAAATAACTAAGATCAGAGCAGACCTGAAGATGATAGAGACACAAAAATCCTTTCAAAAATCAATAAATCCAGGAGCTGTTTTTTTGAAAAGATCAACAAAATAGATAGACCTCTAGCCAGATTAATAAAAAAGAAGAGAGAGAAGAATCAAATAGATGCAATAAAAAATGATAAAGGGGATATCACCATCGATTCCACAGAAATACAAACTACCATCAGAGGTTGTTACAAACACCTCTATGCACATAAACGAGTATATCTAGAAGAAATGGAAAAATTTCTGGACACTTACACTCAAGACTAAACCAGGAAGAAGTTGAAACCCTGAATAGACCAATAACAAGGTCTGAAGTTGAGGCAGCAAGTAATAGCCTACCAACCAAAAAAAGTCCAGGACCAGATGGGTTCACAGTCAAATTCTACCAGCGGTACAAACAGGAGCTGGTACCATTCCTTCCGAAACTATTCCAAACAATAAAAAAAGAGGGAATCCTCCCTAACTCATTTCATGAGACGAACATCATCCTGATACCAAACCCTGGCAGACAACTAAAAAAGAAAATTTCACGTCAGTATTCATGATGAAGATTGATGCAAAAATCTTCAAAAAAAATACGGGCAAACCGAATCCCACAGCACATCACAAAGCTTATCCATCATGATCAAGTTGGCTTCATCCCTGGGATGCAAAGCTGGTTCAGCATATGCAAATCTATAAACGTAACCCATTACATAAACAGAACCAAAGACAAAAACCACATGATTATCTCAACAGATGCAGAGAAGGCCTTCGACAAAACTCAACAGCCCTTTATGATAAAAACTCTCAACAAACTAAGAATTGATAGAATATATCTCAAAATAATAAAAGCTATTTATGACAAACCCACAGCCAATATCATACTGAATGGGCAAAACTGGAAGCATTCCCTTTGAAAACTGACACAAGACAAGGATGCCCTCTCTCACCACTCCTATTCATCATAGTATTGGAAGCTCTGGCCAGGGCAATCAGGCAAGAAAAAGACATAAAGTGTATTCAATTAGGAAAATGGGGAGTCAAATTGTCTCTATTTGCAGACGACATGATTGTATATTTAGAACACTGCTGTCTCAGCCCAAAATCTCCTTAAGCTGGTTTAAAACAGTTAAACCACACTGCCTTACACTCTTCACTACATAGTCCCTTTTTATAATGGAAAAAAACAAATCAGTAAACTGAAAATTTCATTGGAAGAAACTATCAGGCACTTCAGAAATTGTAGGAGGTTGGGTTTTTAAAGGTTTATTAAGAGAAACGCGTTTTCATATTTTCCCATAGAATAAAATCAGGTGGCGAAAATGCAGAGTGAATGAAAGGTTAGGTTTGAGCAGGAAATTATTTCCTCTGTCTGTGCTAGCCATTCTCACGAAGGTCATCAACAAACAAAATGGGCCACCTTCTTTTTCTTTTCCTGAGACAGAGTCTCACTGTGTTGCCCAGGCTGGAGTGCGCTGGTGCAACCTCAGCTCACTGCAACCTCCACCCCCCAGGTTGAAGCAATTCTCATACCTCAGCCTCCTGGGTAGTTGGGACTACAGACAAGCACCACCACAACCAGCTACTCTTTCATATTTGTTTTTTAGTAGAGATGGGGTTTCACCACGTTGCCCAGGTTGGTCTCAACCTCATGAGCTCAATCTGCCTGCCTCGGCCTCCCAAAGTGCTAGGATTACAGGCATGAGCCACTGCGCCTGGCCAACTTCTTTTTTTTTTTTTTTTTTGAGATGGAGTTTTGCTCTTGTTACCCAGGCTGGAGTACAATGGCATGATCTCGGCTCACCACAACCTCTGCCTCCTGGGTTCAAGCAATTCTCCTGCCTCAGCCTCCTGAGTAGCTGGGACTACAGGCATGTGCCACCATGCCCAACTAATTTTTGTATTTTTAGTAGAGACGAGGTTTCACTGTATTGACCAGGATGGTCTTGATCTCTTGACCTCGTGATCCACCCGCCTCGGCCTCCCAAAGTGCTGGGATTATAGGCATGAGCCACTGCACCTGGCTCTGGCCACCTTCTTACCAGTCCATTTAAATGACTTGGTGCCCAAGGCCTCAAAGGACAATCATTTTAAATAATTCATTTTACATTTGATTCTTTGATAATTTAGTACGAACAAAATGGAGAAGCCTACACTCTGCTCAGGTATTCCTTTCAGTTATGTAAATTTCTCTGCAACTGAAAATATCAAATGATAAAAAAAAAAAAAAAAAAGCAAGGCGACAAGAATCAATTACCCCTGCCTTCAGGTATCCAAAGATAATATTCCAAACACCCAGTCTACTTCGCTGGAACAGTAAGAATCAGTATGAGAAAATCCTGTATTATTTGAATAGATTAGGGAAATACCCACTGTTATGTAACAGCAGTATGTGTGTGTGTGTGTGTGTGTGTGTGTGTGTGTGTGTATGAGGAATTCAAAAATAAAGCCTGAACTGAATAACCGAAGAAAACGATTATTAAGAATGCTATTGGTCAAATGCACATCGATGACAGACTGGACAGGGAAAATGTGGCACATATACACCATGGAATACTATGCAGCCATCAAAAACGATGAGCTTGTGTCCTTTGCAGGGACATGGATGAACCTGGAAACCATCATTCTCAGCAAACTGACACAAGAACAGAAAATCAAACACCGCATATTCTCACTCGCAGGCGGGTGTTGAACAGTGAGAACACATGGACACAGGGAGGGGAGCATCACACACTGGGGTCTGTCGGGGGGAAAAAGGGGAGGGACAGCAGGGGGTTGGGAGTTGGGCAGAGATAGCATGGGGAGAAATGCCAGATATAGGTGATGGGGAGGAAGGCAGTAAATCACACTGCCATGTGTGTACCTATGCAACAATCTTGCATGTTCTTCACAGTACCCCAAAACCAAAATGCAATAAAAAATATATATATTTTAAAAAAATCATTTTCACTGAAACAAAAAAAAGAATGCTATTGGTTTACTAGAATGTACTTTAATTATGAAGTTAAAAATCCTTAAACTAGCCTATTGGTGGGATCAATTAGTAACAGCCTCATCAATAAATGAAGTATTGAGAGGGATCCAAGATGGCCAATTAGGAGCAACTCAGGATTGCAGCTCCCAGTGAAAGTGCGGAGGGTGAGTGGATGCCGCATTTCCAGATGGATTTTTATTGCCCACAGACCAGCAGATTCCCACGCAAAGGAGCCCCATGGGTCACCAGCGCGGCTGGTTTGGCTGGCGCAGCTGTTTTCCTGGTGCCCTGGTGCGGCAGTTCTCCGTGCAAAATACACGTTTTAGCTGGTGATTGGTGCTCTGGGAAGGCAAAGTCGCCCATTCATCTGATTAAAAAGGGGACTGAAACAGGGAGCCAGGCCAGATTTCTGGGCAAAAAAGCCCCACGAATCTCAGCGCTGCTGTTTCAGCCGGCGCAGTGGGTCGCCTCACGGGAAATCACACAGATTCTGGTGCCTTTTCAACAGGCGACTGGAACACCTGGGAGACAGTCGACCACTCAACTAAAAAAAAGGCTCTGAGGCAGGGAGCCAGGTGATCAGGCTCAGCTGGTCCCACCCCTACAAAAAAACAACAATCGGAAACGCTCTGAATTGAAAGTTTCACAGCAAGCACAACTGAACTCGGGACAGTCCAGCTCTGTGGGGTAGGGGCATCTGCCATTAAAGAGGCAGTCCACCACTACGGATGTAGTTTGCCATTGCCGAGGCAGCCCGCCATTACAGAGAGTCCGCCATTAGAAGAGGTGGGCCGCCATTGCCAAGGCAGTTCTAACTACATCTGTATAAACAGGACTGCAGGGAAGTTCACATGGCAGCTGGGCAGAGCAGCCCTGAAAAAAACGCAGCAGCACAACAGAAACTCATAAATAAAGCCCTAACTCCCCAGGACAGAGCACCTGGGGAAAAAAAGGGGTTTATGAGTTTTGCTGCAGCAGACTTAAACGTACCTCCACAGCAGCTCTGAATGAACAACAGAGCTCACAGCTAAGCACCTGAGCTCCTATAAAGGAGAGACTGTCTCCTCAAGCAGCTCCCTGACCTGACCCCCGTATATCCAAAGAGTCACCTCATAAAGGAGAGCTCAGACTGACAACTGGCGCGTATCCTTCTGGGACAAAGATAGCAGAAGAAGACACTGGCAGCAACCCTTACGGTTCTGAAGTCACTGCAGGTGATCCCCAGGCAAGCAGGGCCTGGAGTGGACCTCAGCAGTCCTACAGCAGAGGGGCCAGACTGTTAGAAGGAAAACTAAGAAACAGAAAGAAATAACTTCATCATCAACAAACTGGATGTCCACTCAGAGACCCAATCTGAAAGTCAACAACTACAAAGACGACAGGTGGATAAATCCACAAAGATGGGAAGAAACCAGCGCAAAAAGGATGAAAACACCCAAAACCAGAACGCCTCTCCTCCTACAAGGGATCACAACTCCTCACCAGCAAGGGAACAAGGCTGGATGGAGAATGAGTGTGATGAATTGACAGAATCAGGCTGCAGAAGGTGGATAATAAGAAACTTATGTGAGCTAAAAGAACATGTTCTAAACCAATGCAAAGAAATTAAGAACCTTGAAAAAAGTTAGACGAAACGCTAAAGAGAATAAACAACTTAGAGAGGAATATAAGTGAATTGATGGAGCTGAAAAACACAACACGAGAACTTCACGAAGCATATACAAGTTTCAACAGCCAAATTGACCAAGCAGAAGAAAGGATATCAGAGGTCGAAGACCAACTCAATGAAATAAAATGAGAAGGTAAGAGTAGAGAAAAAAGGGTAAAAAGGAATGAACAAAGTCTCCAAGAAATATGGGACTATGTGAAAAGACCTAATCTATATTTGATAGGTGTACCTGAATGTGACGGAGAGGATGAATCCAAGCTGGAAAATATTCTTCAGGATATTATCCAGGAAAACTTCCCCAATGTAGCAAGGCAGGCCAATATTCAAGTCCAGGAAATACAGAGAACACCACAAAGATATTCCTCAAGAAGAGCAACCCCAAGGCACATAATCGTCAGATTCACCAGGGTTAAAATAAAGGAGAAAATGCTAAGGTCAGCCAAAGAGAAAGGTTGGGTTACCCACAAAGGGAAGCCCATCAGACTCACAGCAGATCTCTCAGCAGAAACCCTACAAGCCAGAAGAGAGTGGGGGCCAATATTCAACATCCTTAAAGAAAAGAACTTTCAACCCAGAATTTCATATCCAGCCAAACTAAGCTTCATAAGTGAAGGAAAAATAAAATACCAAATGGTAAAGAGCATCAACACAATGAAGAAACTGCATCAACTAACGGGCAAAAGAGCCAGCTAGCATCAAAATGGCAGGATCAAATTCACACATAACAATATTAACCCTAAATGTAAATGGGCTAAATGCCCCAGTCAAAAGACACAGACTGGTAAATTGGATAAAAAGCCAAAACCCAATGGTGTGCTGTATCCAGGAAACCCATCTGACATACAAGGATACACAAAGGCTGAAAATAAAAGGATGGAGGAAGATTTACCAAGCAAATGGAGAGCAAAAAAAA
>PVKV010012659.1:0-64557 GCA_004027835.1 Alouatta palliata | reverse complement strand
AGCTCTGAGCAGTGTGGGCGGGGCAGCTCTGAGGAGTGTGAGTGGGGCAGCTCTGAGTGAGTGTGAGGGGCAGCTCTGAGCGAGTGTGAGTGGGACAGCTTGCCTCCTGGGCTCCTGCTCACGGAAGCCTCTAGAGGTGACCCAACCTCACCCCAAGTAAACACCCAGGAAAAGCACCCGGGGCCTCCATCTGCTCTGAGAAGACAGCACAATGTCATGAAAGAGAAACCTGCTAGCTTAGCAAGAAATATTCCTTCTGCTCAGGAGAAGAGGAAGATAAAACGCTATTTGTCCAGCACAGTTGAAACCCACAGGGAGTTAGGGAACCAAATCCTTTAGAATGTTGATTTCTGGGCTGCTGGTCCTATTACATGTTTAGCCTCAAGGTAAAAAGGCAACAAAAGGTGGGCACTTCAGACGGAGGGTTTACATTCCCTGATTTCAAATTCTGAGAGGGGACCTCAAGGGAATGAGCAGGGACGACCTGGGGCCACCCCCTAAGTTGACAAGAGGGCCTCAAAGTCAAGGGGATGGACGGCCTTCCACAGGTGCCAAGAGCCACCTTCCCGTGAGGTCACCTGGAACGGAACGAGGCTCTGCCAGAGAGGAGGCCTCTGGGAGCCCCTGAGAGTGCTGGGCTGAAAGATAAGGGCAGGAGAGACCCTTCTGGAAGCAAAGGGTCTCTTCGTGCCGTGTGTCTGTGGATAGCTGCCAAAGCTCGGCAGAGACTGGCAGAAAACATCTACCATGTGTCAGGGTCAGCTTGGAGCTGAACATTGGAAACCCCGCCCAGGTTTCTTTCCAGTCATCAAAGAGGAAAAAATTATGCAGTGGGGCAGGGTCAGAGCAGAGGGCTGGGCAGCTGGGGGTATGTTGGGAGCCCTGCACATCAGTCAGGCCGCTGGACAAGCTGGTCTGCGGGGTGGACCCGTCCAGCCTACATTCACCACAGCCATGTTCCAACAGAGACCTTCATAGAACCCATCCTCATCCATGTCTCCATAGACGTAGAGGTATTTTCCTGCCGTGAGGGGCAGCTCAGCTTCAGGGTTCTCGTTCGGTCCATCGAAGGGGTTGTAGCTGCAGGAAAAACACAGTTCCTTTGTTAGAGGATCTGGAGGATACAGCCCACACCCCTGCCCCTCGGAACGC
Source organism: Alouatta palliata (assembly GCA_004027835.1). NCBI lineage: Eukaryota > Metazoa > Chordata > Mammalia > Primates > Atelidae > Alouatta > Alouatta palliata. Next base: position 63,405 of record PVKV010012659.1, on the reverse strand, counting down.
TGGGTGGGCACACGGCTTCTCCCCACTCCTAGGGAATTACAAACCCACAGCATAGTTCAGGGCTGATGAGCGCTCTCTACACGGGAAACTCAGGCCACTGCCAGCTCACACACACAGATTTAAAGTAAAAGTGCAATTCCGAAACAACGTTATATGCTCAGAACTCTTTGCATCAGATAACAGGTTTATGATTCTGACATTTTATTCGCACTTACCTCTTCTGCCATAACATAAATCTCCAAATTAACAAGTAAATGTGAAGTAAATATTTCAATAATTTAACGAAAAGGGAATCGCATATACTATTTAGCAATCTGCTTATTCTCTGACCTTGCAAGATAGCATTCTATACTTCTACCTCATGAAATATTTGTATCAGATTCTTTTTAATGGCTGTAGAGTATTCCACTGAACATGTTACCTTTCTCTAACCCGCTTCCTAACGTGGCGTGGATGTTTCTTCTCACTTCTATCAGAGTGTCGCAGTGTATATTCTTACAGACATATTTTTGTGCACTTCCACAATTTCTTACTAATGGCAAATCCTAGGAAGTGTATCTGTTTGGTCAAAGGCATCTATATCTACATTTTTAAGGTCTTGGGGTAGACAGTCAAAATCTCAGAAAAACAGATGCATGATTTTACCCTCCCCTGCCCTACCCGCAGGAGTAAGAGCGTCCATATTTTCCAGTCCTCAACATACTGGGATTAAGAATTTTCAAAGCCGTGCCCAACTTGGGAAATCAAACACATGAAACAAATTCAGAAGAACTGGGGCTTTTCTAAATAAAAGGCAAATTAACTTAAAATAACAGTGAAGAACTCATTAAAAAATGAAAATAACATTCCTGATAGCTGGGGAAGATAGCCAGGCACTGTAATATTATAATTACGATATAAAAACGATTCACACATCAGTGGCGCTATGCAGTTTACCAACACTTTTAAGCACGTTTTATTTGGGGGCCTTTAACGCCCCCAATTTCAATGGCTGTGTGAGGTCATGCAACATGCCCAAAGTCACAAGCTGATGAATGGGTGGGCTGGGGGGGACCAGAGCTGAGACCTTCTGACCTGTCCCATGCAGTTTTAACCACACCAGGTCACGTGGCCCCTCACAGTCAGAGTGCAGAGGTCTAGGAACCCAATCTAAGCACCTGACAGCACCCAGCAAGTCAGCCCGGAGGACTGTGCACCAGGAACAGACATGGGGCAACCTCTAACGCAACGCTCAGGGGCGCACCAGGACAAGAGCTCTGGAAGTAGGAACAACGTGTGCTAAGGCCCAGAGGCAGGGAGGAGAGAGATGAGGTTGGCAGGGGCCAGAGTGGTTTTAACCTGATCTCACAAGCTGTGGGATGTACTGAAAGGGTTTTAAGCCAGGGAGTGACATGACCGTGTTTGCATTTTACAAAGAGGCCTCCTGGGTGCTGTGTGGACGGGGCTTGGTGCAGGAGCTTCAGCAAAGGAATGTGGTCGAGGAGCGACTGAGGCGGTTGTGGAAATGCGGGCTGCCTGGGTGCAGAGCTACGGCAGTGAGGTGCAGGAGGACTTGCAGCTTTCTGGCCTCAGGGTGAGCAGGAGGGGATACAAGTCACCGAGCAGGGCTCTGTAGGGGGTCTGCGGGGGGGTCTGGACGTGTAGACGGCTGAGACACAGAAGCTGGCAGAGTGTTCTCGGAGGAGGAGGAGGAGGGAGCGGGAGGACCAGGAGCCCCCAGGTGCTCCTGCGTGTGGTCCCTGGAGACCATGAAACCTCGTAGGTGCTCAGGGCAGAGGCTGCCACGTGCTGTGTGCATACGGCCAGGGGACACGTCTGGCGCGGGGACTCCATAGAGATAGAGGTGGGAGGTGGCTCGGGGGTGGCTCATCGAGGGAGGCGGGGGAGAAGGGATAGATGAACACTGACAGAAATGGCTTCTGGGGGGCGATGGGAGCCTCCTGCATGTGGCCGTGGCATCTGTGAGTACAGGGGCAGGCCCAGGCTGCACACTGCCAACAGGTGAACTGTGTGGCGAGGACCCTCTCTCTGCACAGCTGGCAAAGGAAGGATGGTGGTGAATGTGCCAGCCTCACCCTGGACCTTGGGTGGGAAGGCCCCAGGAGCCCTCAGCAAGGCTATCCCTGCAGCAGAGGCTGCAACAGACGGAAGGGAGGAGATGTGGACACCGAGGCGGCCCCCGTGTGGAGGGTGGGGAGAGGCTGCCTCAGGACCCAGAGTGAGCACCCAGGTGAGCAAGAGGCTTTCGGCTCGCAGAAACATCTAAGCAAGTGGCTGAATGATGGCAGCATGAGAGGACACTGATCAGACCCAGGGCAGAAAACGCAACCCCCCACCTCCTCCAAAGCCACCTCTCAGGTGCTCTAATGGCCTCTGGAGAACTCAGAACCAGTTCTCTTGTGGACCGCCACTACATGCTCCTTACAGTCTGACCTGGTTTGGTTTTGGGGAAGGTGGGTGGTAAAAAAAAAAAAAAGGGGGGGGGCATCAAACCCTCACCAGTGAAATAGGAATATCACTGAAAAAGAGTGAGATCAGGAGAATGTGCATGGGCCGTGGCTGCTGGTGGCCGCGGGAGAGGCTCCAGGAGGGACGGCCTGAGACTGTGGCACCCTCAGGAGGCACTGCCACCTCACAGCCCTGTGTACAAGCCCAGAAAGGAAGACGGCCGCTTGGTGCAGACCCCTCAGTCACAGGGCCCCCTCTGTGTCTGTAAAGAACCCAGTCCCCAAACACAAGGTAAGGCTGAAAGGCAGGGCCTTTCCCTCAGAATTCAGGGTGTGAGACGCAGAATTCAGGATGCGTGGGTCCCTCATGCCACCACTCTCCCTGGGGCCGCACCAGCTATGGTCAGCCCTCGGGGGGCATTAGCTCTAGGGCAGCTCCCCCGGAATAAGCCGTGGCCTCTCTATGGAAGTGGCAGGAACATGAGCCCAGTCGCCATCTGAGTTCGGCTGTCGTAGGTCGCATGTGGCAGCCTCGTTGGACAAGGCTCACGATTGAAAAGGAAGGTGGCTGTGGCCCGCCAGGCCCTGGCTTGGCTGGGAAGCCACCTCCACCTGTGCCAGGCCCAGAGGACACCAGCCCGGCTGCCCCTGTGCTGGCACCGAGGGCTCAGTGAATGGCTGCATCTGGGCCTGCTCCACACACAGCAAGGACGGGACGGAGGGAGCCAGGCGTGGGACTCCGCCAACTGTGCCTTGTGCGTCTGCATGCAACTGCCTCTCACTGCTGTGTGACGCAGTCCTCCAGCACTGTGACGGACAAGTGGACGATGGGCGTGCCCCCACCGCAGGCAGCCAGCACTCCCATTTGCCTGGGCTGGATTCTAACTGGGGAGCCCACAGCCCAGGGGCAGCCACCCAGTGCTTCTGCTACCTGAACCTCGGAAACGGGTTTGTGTTGGTGACACTGGTGTCGTACCGAGCAGCAAGTGACCCGCGGATCCTCTCAATGGTTCTTAGAAATGGCCATCACTGGAGAAAGCAAAGGTATTCAAGGTGGACGGATTGGCTGAAATCAAGAGTCACCCCTTCTGCAGGAACAGAGTTTAAGGATCTAGTGAGGCTGGCATCTAAGCTGAAGCTTGGTCCCTAAACAGATCACAGAGACCCAGTTAGGGGACTCTGGCTGCCTAATGCCACCTAAAGGGCAGGGGTATTTGCCTCTGAACTACCGTCAGGTCGGCCTCGGGCCAATCCCGAACTCAGAGCTGTTGCAGCATCTGTGGGACAAAAGGCCAGGTCTTCATGAGCGCAAAGAAATGGGGTGGACGGCGGTGTCTTGGGCCTGCTGCCCCTGGCTGAGGAACTCCCAAGTGTCCACCTGTGGGCACAGCTGGCTGCAGCTTGCTTTCCTGATGATCAGGTAGTGCAGTCCTGGGGCAGCTCATCCTTGCCCATGTCTGCCTCTTGCGGAGGCTCTGTGGGGGACCCGAGAGGGGTGCGGGACAAAACTGGCTCCTGTTACTTCTCAGTGAGCACAGATGCTGAAGGCCCTGGCAGGGGAAGCCCACTCGGTGGCCGTCATGACAGCCAGATGCAGCCTGCAGCACCCGGCAGAGGGTGAGGGTGCAGGAGTGCAGGGCGCTGGACACGCCCCTCTTTCACTCTCAGTGGCGGGAAATCGGGGCTCTGGACACACGCCTCTCTTTCATTCTTGGTGGCTGCCTGTGTGGGTTGAATCCTGTCCCCTAGAGAGACACATTCATCGCCAAACCCCTGCACCTGTGAATGGGACTGTATGTGGAAACAGTCTTTGTGAATGCAATGGAGTTAGGCCACGCCACACTGCCGCGGGGCAGACTCCAATCCGGGGACGGGCATCCTTACAGGAAGAGGGGAGAACGCGAGGGACAGGGAGGCACCGGGGCAGGGGACGGGGGCAGGGGACGGAGGCAGGGACTGCGGCCATGCAGCTGCAAGCCAGGGCTGCCTGGGCTCCAGCAGCCGGAAGAGGCAGCAAGGACCCCTCCTCAGAGCCCTCAGGAGCAAGGCCCTGCCAACACCTCCATCTCAGACTTCTGCCTCCAGGGTCAGGAGAGGAGAAACCTGTAGTTTCAGGTTTGTGATCTGCTGTCACGGCAGGCCGGGGAGGCTTGTGTGCCACCCAAACTCTGTCCACCAAACTCTGCTCAGCCTCCAGGCCAGGCTGAAATCCCACCTTCTCCTGGGCCCTGGGAAAAGGGACCTTCTCGGTCCCCAGAGTGTTCCCAGGCCCAACACCTTATCTGCCCGAAAACATCCACGCTCCAGGGGCTCAGGGGGTGCAGAGGGGCCGCACTTACCTGTAACGGGCGACACAGAGGTGGACCTTCCCCGAGTATCTCTGCTTTGAGGTATTAGAATTCCGTTCATTCTCCATCTGTGAAGGATACAAAGGTTGTGAGGGTTACTGAAGCTAGAGGCATCCCACCCCATGCCCATGGCACACGGAAAAGCCCCTCGCAGCTTCCCAGACCCCGGGAGGGACGGCTGGAGACTGTGGCACCCCAGGAGGCACTGCCACCCCATACCACCGCACGTGGGTCCAGAAAGGAAGGTGGTCCCTGGGTGCGCGGACCTCTTAGTCACACAGGCCCCCTCTGTGTTTGTAGAGAACCCAGTCCCCAAACAGCAAGGTAAGGCTTGAAGGCAGGGCCTTTCTGCAGCAGAATTCAGGGTGTGAGACACTTGGGGCACCAGGCAGGCCTTGAGGGGTCTGTGGGAGACACGAGGCTGCATGCAGCTCTGGGCACGTGGCCTCCAGGGGCTCAGTCTGTGCAGGAGGGACCCCCTCCCCATCTGACATGCCCAGTGCCAGCCCTCATCCTCTCTTCCTGCTGTCTGGGGGTTTGTGGAGTGTGGGGACCCCACCATGTGTTTCCAACAGTGATCTTGGGAGTCAGTAGGCGTGAGCTTTTCTCACAGGGGTGGGGGTGAAACCGAGCAGGATGTGCACAACCCCCCACACCCCCGTGATTCCACTGTCACTCCCCGAGTGCATTCCCCACATAGGCCGGAGCAGCCTTTCAGCAGAAATTAGGCCATGTCACTCCCTGCCTTAACGGCTTCCAATGGCTTCACCTTGGACTTAGACAAAAAGCCAAGCGCTGTTCTCTGCCCCACCCTCAGCTCGTGCCTGTGCCCGCCCCCTCTCCAGCCACACCAGCCCCTTCCTATCAAAGCGCTCAAGGGCCCCCTGCTCCCGACAGGCCCCTCCCGGCCATCTCTGTGTCAGCAGCTTCACTGCGACATCCTCGCGCCCCTGGATGGGATTTGCTTTTCTCAGCGCTGCCTTGCCAGTGTTCCCCCATTAGATCAGGGCCTCACCTGTGTTCATGGCACATCCCACGTCCCACACATAGGCCAGGGAATTAACAGGGGCGAAGGGAAGAACCAGCCAGGAGGAAGAGAGAGAGGAGGACGGGGAAGGAAAAACGGACAGACTGGCCAACGTCCACCCTAGACGCCCCGGCACAGGCAGGCGGGCAGGCGGGCAGGCAGCCCCTCAGGCAGCACTCACGTCGGACTCAGATCTGCATCTTGGGCTACCGGATCGCGACAGGAAGGTGGGCTTGGCGGGCAGAGGCTCCGGGCTGTCACCGGGCTGCGGAAGGGGCCGGATGTATTCACGGATCGCAGAGCCACTTCTGATCGCGCTCTCCTGACCTGGCCATGAACATCAAAAGCAAGTTGAAAAAAATAAATAAGATGTTAAAAGTGCACTGGTCATTTGCCTACCTGGGTGCCCTTCCTCTCTTTGACATCAGCCGCTGAGTTTCATTTTCGGGTCCACCTATCTCCTGCTCCCCATCAACATAGGCTGGTGTGACAGTACTCTCAGCTCTGGGCCCATCCAGCGGGCAGAGTCACCCTGGCTGTAATGCTTGTTTGGGGGCACAGGACGAGGACGGGCAGAGGGAATTGAAGGAGAGTTGATGGCAAAGAGGCCGCTCCTTTCCTTGGCTTAAAATTGAGCGGCCGCAAGGCTCGGGGAGGCTGAAAACTTCCTGTACCTGGGAGAGGAGAGCTCACATAAGGAAGACGCCTGCCCACAGCGAGACGGAGGGAAACCGGATCCTGGTGACGGGCTTGGAGCCCCTGGTTCGAGATGTACCTGAAGCCATCTCCTGGCTCTTCATCTGCTCCAAAAGACAGACTTCCTTTTTGCTCACAGCAGTTTAGGTTGGCTTTGCTGTCACTGATGACCTGGTGAGTCCTAACTGGCCAAAGGGGTGGGTTTGTGACCAAAAAATACTCTTGACAAGAGATGTACAAGGACTGAAGTGCTTCTCCCATCCTGTCCCATCCCCCTGCGTCCTCAGGGGCAGCTGAGCCCTGTTCTGCCGCCTGGAAGGGAGTGGTGAGCAGCGTGACTGACACTGGCCTGGGTGTCAGGCGGCCACGCGGCACATTCACCAGGATCCAGGTGTGAGCAGGACGTGGCTGCTTCCTTCCCAGGCTCTGCACCACTAGGGATGAGGACGCCTCCTTCTGAGGTCCCCTGGCCCTCTGTAGCCGTCAGGTCATGACAGTCACCTCACTGATGAATATAAATCGCTGAGTCCAAACTAGGAAGTGTAAAATGATTCAAACAACCGTGAGGAATGTTTCAATAACGGCTGCCCTAGGAGTCACCCCTTGCAGGCCCCACAGCCCCAGGCTGAAGGAGTGACCGGCAGGACAGCTGGGCAGCCCTGCCACGGGGCCCCTGTGACAGCATCCGATCCTGGAGGGCACAACCCTGTTTTCTTCACTGTAACGTAGCTTGGCGTGTCACAGGTGCAAAGTGGGTATCGAACAATTCTGCTCCCAGAAGCCTCTGAAACCCGGCCGAGAGCAGGCCTGCTGCAGGGCTCCCCCGACCCCAAATGCCACTGCTGTCTCTCCTCTGCTCTGCAAGCGACACCTGGGCCCGTGAACCTGCAGGAAAGTGGCAGGCTCCACTTGTGGGCAAAAGCCACTGTTCCTCCCCACACAGTGGCCGGGACACTTTCCAGACAGGAAACACTGTCCTTGGGCGTTCTGAGGCTGGGGGCTGCTCATCACCGCAGCAGAACTTAGCCCTTCCTGCCCGCGCAGCTGCTGCCGTGAACTGCACGGGACAACACATCTGACGACGGTGACGTGAAGACAGCAGTCACCTCATATTCACGCTGAACTTATACCAACCCAACTCTCTAGAGAAAACGAATGTAATCCCATGGCAGCTTTTACCCGCCATTGTGCCTGAGAAGACAGCGTGAGATGAGAAACAGAACGTGTAGCGCCCACCAGCCCCTCAGGATGCAAACGCTGCACTCTCATGATGGTAATGCTTCAAAATAGGTATTTTCTAGAAAAATATGGCTAATCCAAATCAACGGTCGTGTCTGGTGTTTGACTCAAAAAAACCCATCTCCCATAATGGAAGAAAAACTGGCTGTGCCGGGGGCCGGCGGGGACAGGAGAGACCACACCCCTCCCCAGCACACTCCCTTCCTAGAGCTTCCCAGGGACAGTTCCATGTGCAACGTTGGCCTCACATGCCGACTTCAGAGCCTCCGCCTATGCCAGAGGTGCCTCCCCACACAGAACCTGAGTCCCTTCGTGGCCCACCCCAGCCTCTGGCCAGCACCAGCCACCGGCCGGAGGAGCCCTGGGTGAAAGCACAGGTAAGTGACGGCACGTCCACCCGGGATTCCTTCTCTATCTCCTGCGGCCCTGCATCTTCCAGCACCCGCTCTCTCAGATCAGCATGGGAGGAAGGTCTGCGGCAGATGAACCGATAAAAAGTACGGATATGAACACGATGGGACATTATTCAGCCTTAGGAAAGAAGGACACCCTGCCCTGATGACAGCATGATAGACCTGAGGACTCTAGGCTAAGTGGAATAAGCCAGGCACAGAGAGGCAAACGGGGCACGGATGGCCCCACTCACACTCGAAACCTCCACAAGCCCACCTCGCGGAAGCAGGGAGCACATCAGTGGTTAGCAGGGGCCAGGCGGGGCTGCTGGCCGAAGGCACAGGATGCGTAGGCTCTGGGGAGCTCCTGCACAGAAACGGGAATGCAGCTAGAATACTGGATTGTAGGCCAGTGAGTGGCTCATGCCGGTAATCCCAGCACGTTGGGAGGTCAAGGCACGTGGATCACCTAAGGTCAGGAGTTTGAGACCAGCCTGGCCAACACGATGAAATGCTGTCTCTACTAAAATACAAAAATTAGCCGGGCTTGGTGGTGCACACCTGTAATCCCAGCTACTCAGGAGGCTGAGGCAGGAGAATGGCTTGAACCCAGGAGGTGGAGGTTGCAGTGAGCTGAGATTGTGCCACTGCACTCCAGCTTGGGTGACAAGTGAGACTCCAGCGGGGGAAAAAAAAAAAGAGTGCTGGATTGTAGACTTGAAATTTGTCAAGGAGGCAGATCTTAAGGGTTTTCACCACGAAAAGTAAAGGTAACCACGTGAGGAGGTGCACGGGAGGCGGGCATGTTAATTAGCTTGGCTGTGGCGATCACTTCACAATTGATCTTATACTACATCGGATCAAGTTGTTCACCTTAAATATATATGATTTCTAATAATCCACTGTACCTCAAAGTTGGAAAAAATGTACAAAAACACTCAGAGAGTGGGGGAAAAAAGAACAAAACAAGAGGAGACCCTCAGCCGAGGCCTGGAAGAGGGGCCTGCGCCGTCCACAGGGAGGAGCGCTCTGGTGGGGTCCGGGCAGCACAGGGCAGCTCTCTGAGGTGCTGGCATCCGCTGCCACAAGTGACACGGCACTGTGAGGAGAGTGCCAGGGCAATGCCAGGGGAGATGGGCATGGGCTGTGCCAGGGGACCCCAGTGGGTGAGCAAATGGTGATGCAATGAACTGGGTTAATTAGGAGGGTGCACCTTCTGGCCTGTGAGGAAACAGGTGTCGTGCACACCTCCTCTCAGGCAGCCCTGGCTTAGTGAAGGCACGGTCGGTACCGCTTTGGTTTTTCTGGTTTTATTGAGTGTGCATTTTCCACCACTGTTCATCAGATTCCTTTTTCCACACTGTTCCTGTCTCCCTGACCTGGGAGCTTCACTGGGGGTCCCACATTCACATGCTGTGTGGTCTCGGGCTCACCAAGCAGGCCTGGGACTGCTGCTTTCAGAAGGGCCAGCTTTCAAGGTGGTCACCAGCTGCTGTCAGGAACTCAGCTTCTGAAATGTCCCCGACACTGGAAGAAGCTGTCCCCTGACTGATGGAGGCCCTCGCCAGGCCTGGCTTGTGCACAGCACACAGCTTAGGCTGAGCACCTGCTTTCCTTCTGTGAGCTTCGGGCTTCGGTGGCTGTGGTGTCCGTGTGAGCAGCCCCCAGGAAAAACTCTGGGCCCGAGTGTCAGTGGGATTCTCAGAGCAGAAGCCTGCACTTCTCGTTGCATGGAGCAGGGCTCTATGTGGCCTTCGCAGGAGGGAGAGTGTGCGGGAAGTCTGCACGTGAGTTCTGTTTTCCCCAGGAAAGAACTGAAACTGTCTTGTTTTCCTCCACCCTTCAGCTTTCACAGCTCAAATGTGGTTTCTCGGCAGCTGTCTTCCAGGACCATACAGAAGAGCCCAAGTCACCGTCCACTTCGTCACCCCGTCGACTTGCACCGTCTGGATCAGAGGCTCCCCGACTATCATCCGCCCGCCAGCAGGAGCTCTCAATGTCGCAACCTGGGTACAGTATGCAGCCCGGGTGTCCCGAGTGCCTGGAGGTAAGCGACGGAGCGCTTGGACCCTGGCCCTGCCCGCTGGCCTCCCGTGGCCTCTGCCACTCACCCCACCCAGCATTCTCTCTGATGCATGGATCAGACGGGAAGGCGTGAGGAGAGGAGAGAGGCAAGAGAACATTTTTTAGCAAAACATAAGTGGCATCTCCTTATTTTAATGATAAAAAGCACCCAAGGTACTTATCATATATTCTAATAAGAACTAGAGGAAATTTGCAAGTTATCTCTTTTACAGAATTCCACAGTGAGGTTCAGATGGTCATCTCCCCTATTTTTTTTTAAAACCAACTTCTTAAACAGGCTGGCAGACTCCGGCATGAAGCCTGTCACCTCCGTATCTCCGTCATCCTGGAGGTGCCTAGACTTGGCACCTTCCCCCGAGGTCTGGTTAAAGGACACCTGTGATTGTTCTGCCTGCGACCAAGACTAAACTCCCCGGCGTGCACAGGGAGCTCCTCCCGCCCTGCCTCTAAGCAGGGCTGTGACGGCTGAGGGCTTATTTTCACTGCTGCCTTTGCTGGAACAGAAGTTCCTAGCTCGTCCTAACATCACAGGTTGCAGAGACGAGAAGGAAGTAAAAACAAGTAACACAGAGAAACGAGCTTCACAGAACAATGGGGGGACCCGGCCAAGAAATCCTCGTGGAGTGGTTGCCAGGGTAGGCTCTACAGCCAGACTGGGTTCAGATCCCAGACTGAGCCTTCGTCAGCGCCTGTATGACCCACGCTAGTGCCTTACTTTTTCTCTGTAAAATGGGCCCATTTTACAGGTGAGACAATGTGTGGGCCACACATGTGTGGGTGCCTGTGAGGTGCTGCATGCACCGTGCGCCCAGGGATGTGAGCAGCCCTGTTCTCATCCTACCCACTGTGGTGGCAGGTCCTCGTATGCTCTGCCGGCTGTCACCAAACCAACTTCCCTTGTGCACAGCCTCGCAGGCGACCAACAGTCATTCTTTCCCCACCACAGCCAAGGCGGAGGTCAAGGTGCTTACCTTTGCTGAGGGAGGTGGCTAGGCCATTCATGAACTGTGGGAAAGCCTTGCTGGGGGCCGTGGAGACGTCCAGGGGGGCCACTGCGCTGCCACCCAGCAGGTCAACCTTCCCGGCGTGCTGCCGGAGCTTCTCCAGGTCCCGGGACAGCAGGTGGAACTGCTCACTCTGAGTCCGGCATTTCTCTTCCAGCTCTCGAACCTTGGACTGCGCGGTAGAGGCGGGACAGGGGTCAGCGGCGGCATTGGGTGGTGAAGTGTGTGCGCGCATGTTCACGTGTTGCATGTGTGTATACAGGCAGGTGTGTGTACATGCACACACGTTGTGTCTGTGAAGACGCCTGTGTCGTGAGTGTGCATGCGCATATGAGCTCGTATCCTGTGTGCACATGTCTGTGAGTTACGTGTGCAGCCGGGGCCACCTCCCACCTCCACAGGAGAGCGGTGCCTATAAACCCAGCTTCTCTTGCCACCTGGCTGCTGGCCAATGTGAGAAACCACAGGTGCCAAGAAATCCTGCAAACACTCAGCTCGCAGCCAACTGGAGACTGTTCTGGGCTGAACGTGCAGCCTGGGCACTTGGCAGTTGGCAGGCTTCACCAGAGCTGTTTGGAACTTGGAGTATGAGGCTGTGACACAGCGCAGACTCAGGGGAGCAGCTCAGGTGCCATCCCACCGATTCAGGGATGCCATTTTTCTCATCTGGGGCGCCTGCCCCTGGGACTGCGGAGCCCTTAAGAATGCCACTTGAGCAGTAAGGGATCTCCATCTGCTACGTTGTCAGAAACACTGCTGCGTTTGCAGACAACACAAACACACCTCAGGAGCCCTGGGGAGGGCAAGCGCCACCTGGGGACACACACAGGAAAGGGGTAGCCCAGCAAAGCTCCTTCCTCGGGGCAGGACGGTCCTGGGTGGGGTCCAGTCTCAGGACATCACTGACTCTGGTGTGCTTCCTCCCAGGTCAGGGGTTCATGGGCAAAGCCCCGCTCCCTGCTGCCCTGGGACTCGAGCTCTACGTGAGATGTGGTCTCCTGAGACGGGTTTCTGGCACCCATCACAGAAGGCACAGCACAGAGGGGTCTCTGAAGGGCCGCCTCTACCTTCTCACCCCGCCTTCCTTTCTCATCCACGCTGACCGACCCCGGCACTGCGTTAGCTCCTAGGCTGTTTGTTTCTCGTCTGTGTCCACGACTACACTCCAGGCCCTGAGCCTCTGCTTTCTGGCTCATGGACACACCACTGATGTTCTGCATGGACTCAGCACCCAGCAGGTGGTCAGAGAGCGTATGCTTCATCAGTGAAAAGAGGTGAGCCCTGAGCTGTGGGTACCGCGCCCCTCTGGGGTGGCTTGTCGCGTCTGTATGCAAGGCCGCTTTCTTGCCACTCCTTACTTTAGGATGGTTGGGAAAATCCCATTTACAGAATTATTGTCATCTGTGGGGCTGATGACACTGACATTTCCCCACTGAAACGTCAGCCCCATGAGGGCAGGGCTTTGCCTGCCTGTTTCCTGCTGCATCCGGGACCTGAGTGAAGGGCTTGGCAACTGACCCCCGTGCTCCTCCCCCTTTTGCTCCTCCCCCTCCTCTTCATCCATCATCTCCCCCACCACCCTCCATAGGCAGCAGCCTTCTCCGCTCCTTTGTCCAGAATGAGGTGCTATTTATGGCTGAGATCATGGATTTCTAAAATAAACCTAACAAATCCAAAGCCTGTAATTAATTTATTTGATTCATTAAAAGAAATCAGCAGTATTCTTTAAAAAGCTGAATGGGCTTGGTCAAGCTGGCTGTGTCTACTGAGGAAGGCACATGGCTAAAAATGGGGGGCTCCCGGGCATGACATGGAAAGTGTCGGAGGGAACCCAAGCCCGGGGACAGCTCCGACCCCAAACTTGAGGTCTGCAGGTGGGATGACCACTAGGCTTCTGGGGCTTCGGGGGCTTGCAGGGCTTGTGGGGGCTCTAGATCTGCTGGTTCAAGCCCTTAAGACAGAGCGATGGGCCCGCAGGGCAGCCAGAGTCCCGGCCAGGGAACGGTTGCCACTGCCTGCTGCAGGCTAGACCCCAAAGGGCCCTGAGCTCACCTGTGTGAGCCACGAGCCCCAGGCAACCCTGAGGCCCTCACAAAGCCTTCCCGGGGTGTGGAGGAGCAGGAGACGTTTAATAGTCACGTGTTCATTCGAATGTACACTAAGGAACATGTCACTGGCATACCCATTCCTCGACGTCACGTCTATGAAAATGACCTAATTAAAAAAGTGAATAGGCCGGGTGCAGTGGCTCATGTCTGTAATCCCAGCACTTTGGGAGGCCGAGGTGGGCGGATCACCTGAGCTCAGGAGTTCGAGATCAGCCTGGCCAACATGGTGAAACTCAGTCTCTACTAAAAATACAATATTAGCCAGGCAGGGTGACGCGTGCCCATAGTCCCAGCTACTTGGGATGCTGAGGCAGGAGTAACGCTTGAACCCAGGAGGCGGAGTGAGCTGAGGTCAAGCCACTGTACTCCAGCCTGGGCAACAAGAGTGAGACTCTGTCTCAAAAAAAAAAAAAAGTGAATAGATTTTTCATGCAACAATGTTGAAATGATAAAATGATAGCAATGAAGAACAGATCAGCAGTTGTCAGGGTTTCAGGTTAGGGAAGGTGTGACTAGGAAGGGTCCCATGAGGGAGTGTCTTGGTGACAGAGCCGTCTGTATATCTAATGGTGGTGGTGGTGACAAGAATCCATATATGCCACTGAATACCATAGAACTATATACAGGAAAAAAAAAAAAAAAAGAGTAGCTGTAAACACTGGAGAAAGCGAGTGACTTCCCCAGCAGCACGCAGCACGCTCCAGCTCAGCCCCACTCCAGCTTTCCAGCTTTGAGGGCACAGTCTGGCTATGGAAGATGCCACCACCTGGAAGCCGGAAGAAGGGCCGTGGGAACGCTCCCTGCTATTTTTGTAAACTCCCTTGAATCTAAACTTACTTCAAAATAAAGTTTTCAGATGTGAACATATTTTTAAACAATAGGAACTAAGAACACAGGTAGCATGCAGAGACGGTGAAAATCATGAAAGGTGCCACGTGAACGGCCGACCTTTGGGGAGGCTGCACCCCATCAAGGAGGCTGAGGGCGGTTGAGGTCCCGGAGCCTAACTCAGGTTCTGCCTCTGATACTCGCCTAGGCAGAGGCCGGCAGACTGCGGGCTGTCTGCCTCAGTTCACAGGAGGGTGGGTCGTAGGCACTACAGAGGGAAGAGGGCAGGCTGCCTGCTGTCGCATGGTTCCCCGGGACTCCCAGAAATGACGGGGGTGGGGGCACCGAGCAGGAGCTGCGCTGTCTCTGCAGTTTGGTCCCCAGGGCCTGGTCAGTCCTGTACCTGTGTCCTGTGTGGGCCGTGATGGTGCTTCCCGAGGTCAGCCCCTTGGCCTGGCCCATCAGTCCATCCTCAGCCCTTAGTTCAGGACTTGGCACAGGGTGGACATCCAACAGATACTTGGTGGATTGCAATGAGCTGTGAGTAAACAAATCTATGCACAGAAAGTGTGGTGCACCCTTGAGTTAGAGATGAACCAGGTCACCTCTGTCCAAGGGAGACAGAACTTGGGTGGAGGGGCAGCCATCGGGGTGGCTCACCAAGGAGGCCCTGAGATCCCTCACAGGGGCTGGTGGGTAAAGGAGGGCCACCACCAGCCTGCCGGAGGGCCTGCATCCTCTATGCACAGAGCAGGGCCTGGAGCACAGACTCACAGGATACCTAGAGCTGAGGGTTCCCATGGGAAAGGGAACCCGGCCCTGATGAACACGCAGTCCTGCAATGACAGAGCATGTGACCACAGGTGAGGAAAGGCCA
The DNA here is from genome assembly GCA_004027835.1 of Alouatta palliata. NCBI lineage: Eukaryota > Metazoa > Chordata > Mammalia > Primates > Atelidae > Alouatta > Alouatta palliata. The sequence continues at coordinate 48,354 of PVKV010012659.1, read as the reverse complement.
CACCACCCAGGTCCGCACCAGTGCCCAATCCCCAGTGCCACAGACCCAAGACCCAGGCCCCGAGGCCAGACTCCCCCAGCAGGGCTGGACTCCCCTTCCCTCTGAGGCTGAGGCTTGGGGTAATGGCCATGAGCAGGAGGGAGGAGGGGTGGAAGGCCTGAGCATTCCCCAGCTGGGGCAGTGGGGTGAAAGGCCAGGCAGGAAGCCCCGGGACCGGGGTGCCCATGAGTGGCCAGGGCTGCGCCTGGCAGAGGTTAGTTCCGTCCTCTGGGAAACAGCCAGGATGACAGAGCTGCTCCTACGATGGGCACGTGGACGGAGTGCGACAACGCAGCCTTGGTGCTCAGAAAAGTGGCCGCAGATGGGACGAACGCTGAGCACACAGAGCTGCCGTCAGCAGCAGCGGGGCGGGGGCAGCTTTCATCACGTGACAGCACTGGTACTGACTAGCCGGGCAGGCATCAGCAGTACTGGCATTTTCATTACTGGCAGCAGTGGCCGCCTTGCTTTGGTATTAAAGGGCATGATCAGCAGTGGTAGCAATAGCAGTCGTCATGTTTTTTGTAGAAACAGCGTTGCTGTGAGCACTGCTATAGTGACGGTGCTGTCGGGATTAGTATCAGTAGCAGCAATGTTGGCAAACGTGAACTAGCAGCAGCAGTATCATCATTACTGCCTGCAGGAGAACTGGTGTCATCCTTCACAGCAGCAGGCTGGGGTTAGCACTGGGAGCAGCAGATGCAGGGTTAGCAGCAGCAACAGCAGGGACACGGGTATTCTCAGCAGAGCAGCAGCCCCTGTCCTCACATCCCCTGCAGGTTCCCCAGGGATATCCTGGCTCTGGGGACATCCCCCCGTTCTGAGGGGTGACAGGAGCAGGAGGCCCGTGGGCAGCAGTGAGAGCCAGCTCGCCCAGAGCCCCTCCCACAGTACCCTCACCCATCCAGGCTCACTGCACCGGAGACTCCATGCCCTCTGGTGACACAAAGTCACTCCCTTCTTGAAGTCTGAGAAATTCCCCAAGGCTCCCAGCTGCCACCTCTTCCCTGAGGTTGTTTCTCTTGAAGAGGTCACCGGACAGGGCCAGTATGCGCCATTCACGAAGGACCCATCGCCAGGACCCAGACACCTCCTGCCAGGCCCCACCTCTAACACTGGGGGTCACATTTCACCATGAGATGTGGAGGAGGGCGACGTCCCAACCCCACTGCCCTGCTTCTTCAAAGGGGCTGTAGAAAGCCTGTGCTAGGGGTTGTAGGGACACTGGCTCTGCCCAGCTCCTTCTTGCCAACTGTTCCTCACACCTGAGGTGGCGGGGTCCCGGGGGGGACTGAAGCACCACGGCAGATCACCATGTGGACGCAGCCCTGCACAGAGGCCAGCAGGGGCACGGGCAGGGACAGGGGCAGGACAGGGGCAGGGGCAGGGGCAGGACAGGGGCAGGCAGGCCTGCAGGGACTTGGGGTGGGGTGGTGAGCACAGCAATGGGCTGCATCCAAAGGGGCGGGTGCCTCGGCCGGTAGCAGCCACCGAAGGCAAAGTTTCCAGTTTCCCAGGTACAGCAGGGTGTCCTCCCCACCACATCTCCTGTTGAAATGTGGGGCCTGGCAGGAGGTGCTTGGGTCCTGGGGGCAGATCCCTTACCAAGGGCTTGGCGCAGTCCTTGTCATAACGAGCACCTCTCCAAGTTCACACAGGTCTGGCTGTTGAAAGCCTGGTGCCTCCCCACACCCTCCTGCTCCTGCTCTCAGCACCTGACATGCCTGCTCCGCCTTCACCTTCTGCCTGACTCTAAGTTTCCCAGGGCCTCCCCAGAAGCCTCCTGCACAGACTGCAGGACTGTGAGCCATTGACACCTTCATAAATTACCTTCATAACCTTCATCAAGGACCCAGCCTCAGGTATTCCTTTATAGCAATGCAAGAACAGCCTCACACACACGGGGAGTCTTCATTTCACTGGAAAATCTCACACTTTAAAAGCAGGTGAGTACTTAAAGGCTCATCAGCAGGCAGGGCTGACGGGCACACCTAGCGATGGCTGTGGGCTGTGGGTGCTGGCCGTGGTCCTGCTCTACCCGGCAGCATGGCGGCATGCCTGTATCAGCAGGCTGGGTGTGTGTGGGGTCAGGTTGGAACAAATGCCCTCGTGGCCCTGCAGATGTCCACAGCTGTACTCACATAAGCCCCGACACACAGGACGATCCCTCACTTCCTCCCGGGCCTAGGGGGCTCTGGGACTTAGAATTTGCCACTCTCCAGGATGGGCGCACACATCTGCCTAGGCACTGAGCACACACTTACAGACAAGCTGGGCAATGCCCTGTCAAAACTGAGGACCCCACCCACAGGTGGCCAGTGCAGAGCCCAGGAAGGCCGCACTGCCACAAGCCTGGGACAGCTGCCCCAAGGACACTTGCCTGGCTGCGTCTACCACGATGCCCAAGGCTTGCTAACTGGCATGACCAATATCAGGAAAAATAAACAGTAAAATTCTCGGCTTTTTTCTAAGCATAAGGGAGGGGAGAAATGGGCATTCACTGCTTAAAGGGCAGCTACGCCACCCGGCTCACACATCTTAGCACCGCCCACCTTTGAAGAGCAGGGTATAGCTGAACGAGGCCTTGCTCCTGTGGTCTTGGGAACAGTACCCGGAGCTGGGTCTCTAGCTGGTCCTGTGTATGGATGCTGATTCGAGGATTCCGGTGGCCCAAGCCCCCGTCCAGCTGACGTGCTTTCCCCGAATGAGCTCCGTGGGGCCGACATGCAAAACACCCTCCTAGCAGTGCCAAGTGCTGGGACCGCATGGAGCTCACAGACCAGGGGTGGAACCAACCCTCTCGTGCCTGCGTGTCCGTAAGCACATGCTCAGTAAATGCTGGTCTGATGGGAGAATCTGCTGTGAGACTTACTTTCCTTGTAACCTATGCTGAAGGTATGGAATGGGGCACAGCCTCCCCCACCTCAAATTCCTACCAAGGAGAACCTGAGAGTTCTGTCCGACCACTCCCAGCCTGTCTGCACCTTCCCTTTCAGCTCCTCGCCTGAGCATGGCTCCCTGACTTCTCGGCAGCAGGTGAAGGCTCTCGTGACTGCCGGGGGGATCTCTACTGGGGCTAAGAGCTTCCAACTGCCCATGGGAAGTTGTCGCCGGCGGGAGCCACTTCTAAAGCATGAGAGAAAACAGTAACCCGAGGTCCTGCTCCAGGTGGGCATGTTTGCACCTCAATATTTATTTCCGGATGCAGAGTGCTGTTCTGCCTGGGTTCGGGCCTGGGCCTGGGTGTCACCCCAGCTGCAGGGATGCACTCAGCCCCGTATTGCTGACTCCTCCCCATCCTGAGGCCACCTGGAGGTGCTGGGGCCTGCAGGGCACTGCTCAGAAGCGACTGAGTCTGAACCAGGCAGGAACAGATGGCACAGTCATCAGGCAAATTGACTGTAATTGGAACAAACAGCAGAGGCTTGTAAATGTGGATGCTATTTCTAAAGATGGGGGGAAGCATCCAAAGACGCCCCCGCAGCTCCCCCCGCTCCTGGCTGCGTGCCCTCCTCTGGCTCCCTCACCTCTGTGAAGAGGGGTGGTAAGCAGGTGCTGTGCTGGCAGCTGGCGTCCAAATGGGGTGGTTCTGGGAGCAAGGGGCCCGATGCATAATCACCTCAGAACCTGAGGCAGAACCCAGGGACGGTCCGGGCTCACTGGGTCACCTGACTTGGTGACAGAACCATTCAAACCGGAGCGACTCCATCTTGAACAGGGGCTGGGTAAGATGAGGCTAGATCTACTGGGCTGCATTCCCAGACAGTTAAGGCATTCTAAGTCACGAGATGAGAGAGGTCAGCACAGGACACAGGTCACAGGGACCCTGCTGATGAAACAGGACGCAGTAGAGAAGCCGGCCAAATCCCCCCAAAACCAAGATGGCAACGAGTGACTTCTGGTCATCCTCACAGCTCATTATAATGCATTAGCTGCTAAGACACCCCCCGCAGCGCCGTGAGTCTACAGATGGCAGGGCCACATCAGGAAGTTACCCTACATGGTCTAAAAAAGGTGAGAACCTCAGTTCCTGGAACAGCCCACCCTCCCCCCCACAAAAACTCATGAACAACCTACCCCTCGAGCAGTATATAACCAAGAAATGGCCACGAAAGAGCCCACGAAGCGCCCACGCTGCTGCTCGGCCTGCGGAGTGGCCAGCCTTTCGTTTCTCTGCTTCTCTCACATACTTCCTTTCGCTTTACTCTATGGACTCACCCGGATTCTTTCCTGGGGTCTGGACCGAGACCGCTTTCCGGCAACCTTAGGAGCAATTTGGCAACAAATTGTCCAATGTGCCGTTCTGCCTGGGTTCGGGCCTGGGCGTGTTTATGTGACTTCACTGATCAGTGGCTGTGCCACCCCTGCCTGGGGTTGGTGCATTGCTGCTGACTACAGAGACCTCCCAGGGGAGTCAGAGTTAGGCCATTGCACCAGGGAGGGACACAGGGCCAAGAGGGACTCGTGGTCACACACCCAGCGGGTGGCAGGCCCAACCCAGGTCTCTCTGGCTGCCGTCTCCGAGTCTCTCCGCCCAGGGCCCACCTGAGCCCCAGCCTGCACCCTCACTCACCACACATCCCCTCAGCATGCTCACGTGCCCGGTGGTCACCCAGCCTCTGAACAAGAGCCAGGCACGGCTGGTTCCCCGCAGCCCAAGCAGGCATAGCACCTGGGGCCACGGCGCTCCACCTCCAGGGACCCCAGAAATGGTTCCATTTTAGTCTCCTTTAAAATCAGGAAAGAAGTGAAGAGGGGTGATAAATACAGCATCATGAATCCAACCTGGATAATACTCGTCTTTATCCCACCCTAGGTTCAAAATACAACTGCTGGTATTCTATGGAGGAAGGGATGACCCCTGAAGGCAAATGGCCACAGACCTCCAAAAAGGGCCACAGACCACAGTCGTCCACTGCAGGCCTGAGGCCGGACCCCCGCAGGGAGGTGGACCCCAGCCTGCCTGGGAGGCAAGCACCCTGGCCACTCCCAAAAGTCCCCCAGGGAGACCCAGGGAGGAAAGGGGGCTGTTCACGAAGATCAGCCGGGCTCCTCTGAGGCTGAGATGCACCTGGGCCGATGTCACCTGCAGTTCTGTGCCTTCACAGTGTGGGACAAAAGGACTCAGCGCCCAACCCTCTGCTGACCCGAGACAAACGCGCATCTGATTGTTTCTTCTGCCCTATTATTTACGCGAAAACGCAGGTTCACCGAGTCAGACTAAGGCGTAGGTGACTATTCCTCTGCCCTCCTCTCACATAGAGACAGCCAAGGAGGAGGAGAGGGACTCCCATGAGGGCGCCCTGAAGAATCACCATAGAGCTGCCCACGTGCACAGCGCCACCAGGCTCCTCACGGGGAGGGTCATCCTCACAGCTCATTATGTGAGCTGACCGGGAAGCCCAGACCCCGTCTCCCAGTCCACCCACACTGCGACAAGCATGACAGCCCCTAGACTTTCCTCAAGTCACCTCAGAGGGGTACCAGCTGGCTTCCTGCCCTCCCTCGGGCCTGGCCCTGGCACTGGCACCTGGAGCTGTGTGTGCTCCGGTATGCAGCTGTGTCGTGCCTTGACTGCCTAATCAGCAAAACGAGGCGGCGGAGAACCTCAGGCAGCGGTTTCAGGGGTTAAACAGGACTGCAGCTCTCAAGAGCCCGGGGTAAAGCGACTTCCTGCATTCCCAGGCCCTGCTACTGCCACGTATCCAGGGGAAAAAACAGCAGGAGAAGGTGGCACGGCTGGCGCTCCCTCAGTCTGGAGCTGCCAGCCCTGACTTGCAATTCGTGCTCCAGTACGCTCTGCAGGCAGGACCAGGGTGCAGGACCAGGGCGCAGGACCAGGGCCGCCATTCTGTCTGCCCCCAGCTCCCACCCAGCACCCACGGAGACGTCCGAGTTCTAAGCTGACGGGAAGCTATGCTGTGTAGCTGCCATCGCAGGCTTGGATTCTGGAGCCAGACTCCTGGGGCTGAACAGATTCTGCCCATGACTCCCTGAGACCCCTGGGCAGGTCACTCAGTCACCTGCCTGCGCCTTCGTTTCCCCAGACATGGTGAAGATCGGGTGAAACGTGCGTCATGTCGTAGATGTCGAGATGTCTCTCTGATGCCCTCCGAGGACAGCGCCCAGCACAGGCCACCTGTTCCAGGTGTTGTTGCCACTCTCATTATTTTCTTTTGCTTCTTTGTTTTGATATGACTTTCTCTAAGTGCCAAAGAAATTACTTAACTCCTGTATCTGAAATCTGCCTGCTCTCAGGTTCTTAGGTTTACAAAAAGAGCTGTCTTGACAGGCAAATTCTTGAAAACCTCTGTTCTATATTTAGTTAAATCCTCAGGCACATCTTTGCTAAATCCCAGAACTAGCCCAGGGTACTCCTTGGGCCCAGGGCTTTACTCCATGCAGCACAGCCTGGAAAATAAGACACCTTCCCGCTGCCACCAAAGCCTCCTAGCTGTTCAGTCTTTAAAGAACAGGGCCTAGAAGTGTCCATGGCACTAGAGTTGCGTATATGGGTACCGTGAAAGGAAAATAAATCTCAGGACCCCACAATCACTAAGCCGAAGGGAAATGTCAGGCTGGGAACTGAGTTGGCAAACATGTCTTCCATTATATTTCTAAGTAAGATGGCTTCAAAGATGAAGAGCTACATACTTCCCTCACAGTTTGCCCACAAAGAGATTCCTTGTGGGTCTCAAGATCTTTACCCTAAGACAGTTCTGCAGAATTTCACCCAGGCAATGTAAATTGATCATTCATCTTCACGGTGCGGGACAAAAGAGCTCAGCTTCTAACCCTCGCTTGCCAGAGACAAATGCTATCTGATTGTTTCTTCCGGCCTGTGATTTATGCAAAAATGCAGATTCACTGAGCCAGGCTAAGGCATAAGTGACTATTCCTCTGCCCTCCTCTCACATGGAAATTGTGTATTCAGCAGAAGCCTCATCAGAGACTCAAAAGAATGCAACCCTTCGTCTCTCATCTACCTATTGAAACCATCACTGCAAAATTATAACTGGGACTTTGAAAGAGATCTGACCCAACCAAGTCCATGGTGCTTCTAACCTCCAGGCTGTCCTTGTTCACTCCTGGGTGTAGGCTGAAGGAATTTTGCGAGGAGCTTAGTATATACTTTAGCTTTGAAACAAAGAAGAAACAGCCTTTTCCCAAAACAAGCCTCCTTCCCGGCCTGGAATAAGACTGCCTTTGCAGCACTGACAAATTGGCCACAAGACTAGAAATTATTGTTTAAGAGGCATCCAGCTAGAGGCTGCAAGATTCTGACCCTCCCCAAATTACTCCTGGAGATTACATCACTATTGTAAAACCTAAGCTCAGTGCTTGAGATATCTTGCAGACCCTGCACTCCATGGATAAACTGGCTCATCTGGTCTTGTGGCTCCCACCCAGGAACTGACTCAGTGTAAGAGGACAGCTTCGATTCCCCATGATTTCATCTCCAACCCAACCAATCAGCACTCCCAACTCACTGGCTCCCCAGCCACCAAATTATCCTTAAAAACTCTGATCTCCAAATTCTCAAGGAGATTGACTTAAGTAGTAATAAAACTCTAGTTTCCTGCACAGCCAGCTCTGTGTCAATTACTCTTTCTCTATTGCAATACCCCTGTCTTGATAAATTGGCTGTATCTAAGCAACAGGCAAGGTGAACCCACCGGGAGGTTACACTGTGACCCAGAAGCCCCCACTTCAAGTTGTTCTGCCTTTCCAGACTGAACCAATGTACATCTTACACACATTTATGGATGGCTCAAGTCTCCCTAAAATGTATAAAAGCGAGCTGTACCCAGACTGCCTTGGTTACATGTCATCAAGAACCCCCTGAGGCTGTGTCACAGGTGCACCTTTAACCTTGGCAATGTCCTCAATTGACTGTGACCCATCTGAGACACCTTTGGTTCACCATGTGCTCAGGGATTTTACGTGACATATGTTCTGGGGTGTACCCTATCTAGGCACTCTCTATTATGTCTGGCTGGGCATGGAAGCAGACTGTTCTGTCCAGTGGAATGTTCCATCTACAGAAAGTCACCAATATGCCCCATTCTCCAAGGCCAGAAACACCTGGACATGAAACCCCCACTGCACACCACAGATGGTTCCGGGATGGGTGGGTGGGTGGCACTTGACATCCACGGTTTCTTGGTCAATAGCTCCAGGTCGGGATTGGGTTCCCAAGGTGCTCAGCCCTGCAAAGGCCAAGGCTTCCCAGGGGATGCGCTGGTGAAAATACTCTCTCCTCCCCAGAAGCTGGCCTCACAGGCTCCCTGAACAATGCTTCTCAGACTCTGGGGCATGAGAAACACCTGGAAGGGTGATTACAGCCGACCTTGGAGCCCCTCCCTGAATTTGGATTAGGGAGGCTGGGCTTGAGAAGCTGCATTGCTCACAAGTTCCCAGCTGCTGCCACTGCCCCGGGGCACTCACTCAGAGAACCACTTGTCCAGAAGTGAGAAAAGCCGTTCCTTCCAAGAACCTACCATCCAACTCAGAGCCCTGTCTGGGGGGCAACCCAGCCTCTCCTCCACCCCAGGGGGAATTGCAAGGGGTGGTCTGTGACAGAGTGGAGTGCAGGCAGCCTCCCTGGCCCGTGGGAAGGAGCTTGCTGTCCGCACATCGCAGAGGCAGAACAAAGAGTGTAACGCTCAGGTGCACGGCTTGAATTCTGATGACCAGGAACCGAATTAACCGAATTCAGAGTTGCCAGCTAGGCGCCCTCAACAACTCTGGCCCCAGGGTAGAATCAACCTGCAATGTCTCTTCCCTGTGGTCATCTGAAGCCCCAGGACCGCTCTCCCAGCCTGAGAGTTACAGCCCTGGCAGGACGGGGACTGCCATGTGCCTGGGCCTGCATGGAACCTCAGAGAACAACACGCTGCATTCTGATGTGCAGAGGGAGGGAGTCCCTGCTCACGGAGCTCCTGGAAGCAGCTCCTTTGGCTCCCCCAGGCTGAGGAGCCCCGACCACCCCCCACCTGCATTAGAAGCTGCAGTTCAGGAAGCAGAGGCAGGTCAGAGCAGGCCCAGGACTCATGGCCGCGTCCACTCACGGGAAAAGCATCGCCAAGCACGCCGGGCGGGGGAAGACGCTATTCTCTAGAATACCTGCATGCTGTCCAGGGTGTTCTGCGCGAAAGCAAAGCAAGACAGTTACAGAAAGACGCCGTAAATAAAAGACAACACAATTCCCAGCACATCTGAGTTGCTGTTTTTCAAACCAAAGCACGGTGCGTTGCGACTGCCACCGCATTTGAGAACATGCACCACCAGCAGCAGGGGTGACAGGTGACAGTGGGATTGTGGTGGAGTGGCCCTTAGAGGCAGACTGAAGCCACATAGGGTCACATCAGTGGGCTCCGGGGCAACTGAAGAAAGGAAACTACCTTTCCTGCCAGAAGGCGATGAAAATTCAAGTGCGGTGGGGAAGGTGGGCCAGGGAAAGGTAATGATTTTCCAGGGAGGTAAATGGCCATTTGGAGGCCTGTTTCTATTCTCTCAGGTTATATATTTTCCTATTTGCTATTCATCACACTCCTCCCTCCAGATAGTCATTAACTAATGGAGGCTTTCAAAAAATCCATTTTAATATATATGATGGTAATGATGAAACCTTTTCCTGCGGGAGGAATAGACGTTAAAAGGCAACGTAAGAGATGCACACAGCCTGCTCTAAGTGGCTGCTGCTCCCCGGAGACAAGGGACTAAAGAGGGCGACTGCATCCAACGCTGGGGAACCATGGCCTCTCCTCAGGGAACATAACCTGAGGAGGCCACCCCGGGGCAGACCCACTCCTGTGCAACCCTCTCCTTAGGGGGTGGGGAACAGCATGATCCTTGACTTCGGCAGGTGGGGCCCCAGTTCGCTGTAGCCCGTCCACTGTGTGTGACAGATGCAGCCAACAGAGGCCTCAGGGGGACCCCAGATCCCTCCCAGCCTGCCTGCCTACTCACTCCCAAGGAGGCCAGCCCTGGACAGGGAGCCAGGGACAGGAGTGGTCACTCCCGGCACACCACTCATGCAGCTGGTATGTAGCGGTTGTCCTTCCCAAGTCCCCAGCGGGACACATCTCTGGGGGGCAAGAGAAGGCCACTCACGCCGTGTTTGTGGGAACCACACCAAGGAAAGTGTCTCGGATGGCGCTGCGGACTCTGATGGCCCAGGCCCTCCTATCTCTGATCCTACAAATGCCTCCCCAGGATGAGCATTGTACCTTAAAAAGATACCCCAAGGCAGCTCATCAAAGGGCAGGACGGCCTCCGGAGGGTCCCCCCACTTTTCCTCCTGGGGAAATCAATTCACAGGTAAGGGAGTGAGCCACACTGCCTCGCTTTCCACCCAAGAGGAGCCAGCAAAGGACAGCAAACCACATCTGAGACACATTGTTCCGAGTCTGCATGTGTGGCCAAGGGAAAGCTGCTTAACCTCTCTGTGCCTCAGTTTCCCTGTAAGAACGGACATCCTCCTGGCACCTGTTGTACTGGCTGCTTGTGAGGGCGACATGCAGCATGAGCACTTAATAAACGTTATGTTATTTCCAGCAGGTGTGAGTGCCACTCTCCCCAGCGCCCCCACCCCCGGGCAGAAAGCAGGGCAGACTCCTTACCTCTAGCAGCCGCACGGCACCTTCATGCTCCTTCTCAGCCTCAACCTGAGCCTTTTTTATGATGAAGAGAGAGAAAAGGGCAAATGTTCAAAGGGGAAAGAAGACAGCGAGATCCATGTCTGAATCACTGGGGATGGGGGGTCATTTATTTTTATTCTAATAGGCCCCTACATTCATTATTTTTAACTTTTGAGTTTCAGCAATACATGTGCAGGTTTGCTATAAGGATACATTGCATGTCCAGGGGGGTTTGATGAGCAATTACTGCTTCACCCAGGTGACAAGCTGAGGACTCAATAGGCAAGTGTGCTATCCTCACTGTCCTCCCACCCTCCACCCTCAAGCAGGCCCTGGTGTCTGTTGTTCTTGATGTCCATGAGTTCTCATCATTCAATTCCCACTTATAAATGAAAACATGCAGCGTTTGGTTTTCTGTTCCCACATTCATTCACTTAGGATAATGGTCCCCCGGCTCCATCCAGGTTGATGCAAAACACAGGACCTCATTCTTTTTCATGGCCGTGTAGTATTTCATGGAACATACTACATTTTCTTTACCCAGTCAATCGCTGATGGGCATTTAGATTGAGTGAACGGCATAAGCCCCTAAACTGTGAGGGTCTAAAGCAGTTCTCACTTGTTGCCCCCTTTGGCTGGATGGAATGGATTTGGGTTGGGTTTGATGCTCTTTGTGAAAACTCAAAGTGATTCCTAATCTGGCAGGGAGTGGGCGACTCCTGGGATTTGGCTGGGGCCCGAGGGTGGGCAGCCCTGATTCCATTCTCGAGAAGGGGTCATGCACAGAAGGCGATTGAGCCTACAGCAGCAGCAGTGTCCCTCCAATGCCTCTGACAGTACCTTTATCTGCCCATATGTCCCTAACTGCTTTGAAAACAAAACCTAATCCTGCAGGCTTGATCCCCCATCAGCTCCAGGTTCCCTGAGACCTCATCAGGTGCTGGAGGTGGGGCCGGGAGTGGGTCCTGAGCATGCAACAGGCTCTGGCACCTGCAGCCTGTGGCAGGGACCCCCTCCCCAAAGCGCCGGTGGCAAAACCATCTGGGCCCCACAGAAGAAGGAACTTCACACATTTCACTCCAGAAATGTCTCAGGATGCTGCTGCCCGGGCAAAGGGCAGATTCAGGCAGCCGAAATGGAACACTGCGGCTTCTTGTCCTCACAGCCGGGAGTCCTAGCATTGTGATGACGGTAAGGACCTGTCGTGTTTGCTGCCTGACTTCGGTGCCCTCCGCTCCTGGAAGGGCCTGTGAACTGGCTGGGGTCTGTCCCCACGCTGTGCTAAGCATGGTTCTGGACCCTCAGCAAGTGGTGAACTGGGTGGCACAGGGCCTAAGGAGGGCAGTAGGCCTCTGCCTGAGAATGCTGGGAGAGAGGGAGGACCCTTTCCACTGGTCTTTGGCTTGGGAGGAGGTGAGGCTGGAGCTGCTATAGCCACTTTGCCACCAGGAGGGTCAGGGCTGGAGTGGCCGGGGGCCTCCACAGGGAAACCAAGGCTAAAGCTGACCCCCAGGAGGGCAGAGAGCAGCCCGGTCCTGGTGATATAGGGAGGACTTGGATTCTGCTGGGTCTAAGGCCAGCAGATTTGAGCCCTGGATCCAGCCATATCCGAAGGCAAATTTTCAGTGATGGGTGCAAACAGAATCTCCTGTTTGGGTTTTCTGTCACTTGAAAGCAAGAGTGTTAATGAACATCATCATCAAGTGTGAAAGCATGGAACAACTCCTAAAGTGTGGGACACTGGAGGCCAGTTTCTGGAGGTTGTAACGAGACAGAGAAGGAAAGATGAACCACACTCCCGCCTGCCCCACAGACCACGACGTGCACCCTTCACACTGGCGTCGCTGCCCCAAACATTCCCCGTGGAGCAGGAAAACAGGGATTTTTAAGAAGCGTTATTTTCTAACACAAGAGTGCACCTACCTCTTAACATATAGAGCATAATAAAGAATCCATATGCTACACTGCAACTTACATTTAGAATTCTCAGTTTCCAGAGAAATATTTTCTCTAGCTGCCTAGAGAATAATAAGTGATGGACAATTCAACATCATAAATAAGCAAGTGAACATTATCTTAACAGCTTCGACTTCTCTCTCACAAGATTCCACGGGCTGGAAAGAGAGAACTTGGCTTCCCCAGCCGAGGGGAAATCTGCCATTCCCCTGGGTAAAAATGAAAAGTCTGCGATTTCTATAGAGTTCATTCATATGCATTCCATTCTGACATATTTCCAATGAGAGTTTTAAGAGCTGGGCAAGTGACTAGAACACAGATTAATTACACCATTCTCGAATTCAGCTCGATCGCCGAATGCTGATAGCTGTTCCTTTCAAAGCAAAAACCAGCAAGAGCAACAATAAATAACCAAATAGAAAAAGACGCAAATAAGCAGGGAACATATAGGGATTATACAAATGACACCACCACCACTGAGTCAGTTGAATCAAAGATAGTTTTCAACTGGCAGGATTAAAAAAACAACAAAAAAATTCTCCAGCAGGCTGTTAAAACTCAGCCAAGCTGGCAGCACAACGAAACCAGTGCATTTTTGCAGGCTACTTGCAAGCTGGGCCATTTGGGCGATCAGAATAGATTGTTAAAATTGGCAGCACTGAATTCTTACAAAATCGAAGCAACAGCTTAAGCGAGGCTCATTTTGGGGCCAAAAATGGGAAAGCATGACCTTCACAGAGAGCGGCTCCTGCAGAACGGGGACACTGGAGCTCCCGACGCCGGAGGACAGGCCTGAGGAACAGGCCTGTTACCCAGAGGATCCGCTATCCGGGAGGCAGCGGGCCCTGCAGCAGTGTCCAGGGAGACCATGCTCACAGAAGGGAGGGCAGGCTCCCTGTGGCCGAAGTGCTGGACATCTGGCTGGGGTGGACGGGACACAGAGTAATAAGCCGTCCAGGCTCCCGGCGACTGTGACCAGATGACAGGCGTTGGCTGGGACGGAGCAGAGCGAGGGCCTCTGTGGGTGTTATGAAACATGAGCTCTGCAGAAACATCAATGAGACCCACGGAACTATGCCAAGGGCTACAAGGGCCCTCAAATCAGGAGTTCCGCAGAGCTGAGAGGGCTGAGGGACGGTTTCTAATACTACAGGAACACACAGGATTGAGGCACACACTGCCCGAAATTAATGCAGTGGGCCAGCTATGACCCACCCTGTTCATCCACACACAACTGAGGCCGAACATCCGAGGGTGGCGTGGCAAATTCAGCCACGGCATTAACTATGCATTGGGCAGCGAGCTCAGCTCCTCTTAGCATCACATTTCAGGAACAGCCTTCAGGCTGAAGGCAATCATCCTACAAGAGGAATTTTAGATCCAATGAAGTCGGTCAGGTCTGCAGATGAATTATAAATACGGAGAAGCCCTTTAGCTCACACCACTGGATTATCATAATTGCTGCTTGTCATAAGACAAGGACATAACCTACACATGAAACTGAGAGTCTGAAGCATCGGAGCGCAGCCAGACTCCAGGCTGACCATTCACCGGAGAGGAAGCCTTGGGGTTTCGGAATCGGGTCTCAAGTGTCCCCATGTTAGTTAGCCTCAGCCCCCTTATCTGTAACTCAGAGAAAGCAACGGAGCCTCCGCCCCGCAGGATACACGAGGGCCGCCTGTTCATTTATTGGCTCCACAGGCATCTGTTGAGTGCTGGTGACAATGTATCATCTCATCCGTGGTATTCTGACCCTACTGCCCTGACTGACGGAATGTTGCCGCATCTCTCAAGCACCTCCGTCTATCCCGGACTTGCCGGGGAGCTCCCAGGTATCAGGTGACGTCCGAGGAGTGTGATGAGCCTCTCACGGAGCTGAAACACCAGCAGGTGGAGGTGAGCAGTGGGCGAGCAGCCACGTGAGCGAGCAGGCGGGTTCTGCATCAGCAGACAGGGCAGCATGTCCTGCGTCTGGGCACGGAGTGGCGTCTGGTCTGAGGGAGACTCAATGAGAGAAATGAACCGGTCCTGCCACAACCTGGGGACCAAACATTGTCGATGAGGGCCCCGAGAAGGGACTGGCTTTGGCCCAGTCCAGGGAGAGGTGGAAGCAGCTGCAGCGAGGGGTGTGTGGGAGTGGGAGGAGCGGCAGAGGTTGTGCAGCTCGAGGAGGCCACGCCTGTACTCCGGTCACAGCACAGACACGCCGTACCAGTGGATTTGTGCCCAGTGTCACTTCCACCATCGTCATGACCACTCACAGCCTGTTCTCACCTCACTCTGTGTTGCTGGGACTTTGCTGACACAAGGCGCTCCCTGATCATCTGTTGAGTGAATGGAGGCGGGGATGTGTGAATGAGCTCTTGCTCCCGATCTCCAGGAAGCAAAGTCTCCCGGGAGAGCCTGTGGTTGCCAGCAGACGGCATGGGTCCTGGCTTGGCTGCCTTTTGCTTTTTTAAACCGTGCCTCTCCCCAGCTACCACAGACAGGGCTGTAGCATGAGCTCATCGTCCCTGGATTCCGGGAGGAGAGCCCTGGGCGGTTGGTCTCTCCTCTGTTCATCCACGCATTGGTTTATTTCTCTGATTTAACAAATGCTTTTCTTTGCACATGATCTCAGTTTCTTCTGACGGCCACACCGGGCAGAACGACAGGTGGGGCTGCCTGGGAGGGAGGTGCCCCTGGACAAGGTGCTGGGAGGCGTGCCCCTGATATGAGACGCTTGAATACCCAGCACTTTCTAAAGGGTGGTCTAGAGGTGAGGCTGATGCCACAAAGGAATCTCCGAGTACTGCAAAGTGCGGCACAATCCACCTGTATTTCAAGAAAAATAAACTCCTGCCTCACATTGCACAGCAAGAAAAACTACATGATAGGGCTGAGGAAGCGGAGGATCAAAGCACAAAGAGGCAGAGAGGAGACCCCCAGAGAGCAGGGAGGGGCATTTCTAGGACCCAGACTGAAGGAAGAGGCCAGGGGCTCCAGGCAGGCGTCTCCAAGGGGAAAATGGAATTAGAAGTTCCCTGGAGGACTGAGACTCTGAGAGGAATATGAGAGCCCCAGCCGGGAACTGGGGAACAAAGGAGTGACGGGTGCGCAGAGAAGCAAACAGAAAGGCAGTTAACTCCACGGAAAGGAAGAGCTGTCCAGAAACGGGAAGTGCTGCTGTGTTCAGAGCTCCAGGACTTCAGCAGAAGGGCAGGTGTCGCAGGGGACAGAGGGGAGCTCCATTTGGGACATGGCGTCTGAGGCCATCCAGGCAGCGGTGTCAAGCAGAGGGTGGGTCAGATGCATCCTCTGACTTGCAGGTCTGAATCTGGGAGCTGCCACGCAGAGGTGGTGCCGAAACCCACGCATCTACACGAGGTCAAGACCATGACTGTGGACCGAGAAGTGATGTGACTTAAGGACTGAGTCTTGGGGTCACTTGTGATGTGCAGGGGGGCTGGTGTGGAGGAGGAAACCAGGAGAGGGTGGTGTCCTTGGAGGCCATAAGCTCAAACTGGGCCCCTGGGTCAAAGAAAATGACAGAGAACTACCCACTGGCCCATAAGTCCTCACATGGGTGACATTAACAAAAGCCAGTTGTGGAGTATGGGTCCTGTGAGAACGGGTTCAAGAAAGAGTGGGGGTTGCAGAAAGAGAGAACAGGGAGCTCCTTTGAGACAGCTCCACAGCACTCTCATCAAAATCAGCATTGCGCCTTGGACAGTTCAAAGACGATTGGTAACTTTTATCTCGGTAGGGGGATGAGGGCCAGTCTTCAGCTGATCTGTGCCTCATGGTGGAGACAAGCACTCCAGCTCTGTGCCTCAGGCCCAAATTCAAGCCCTGGCCTCTCCCTAGCTGTACCCAGCCACCCGGCCTTCCTCCTCTTCCCTGGATGGGCTGGGCTGGTTCCCAAGGGGGCCCCTGTGTGCGCTACTCCACAACCCCCGCACACTCCCATCCTGGCTGTCACGTGAGGGGCATCGTCTGCTCCTTGAAATGTCACCTGTATCTGAAGTTACGGCCCCATCAATCCGCCACTTCACCCCTCACCTTCATCGGGGCTTACTTGCTTTTTCAGTTACTTGTTCACCTACTTTCTATAGCCTGGGAGGCCAGCACCCTGTCCCACTCGCCGCCGGGTTCCCACTTCTGGAGCAGTAGCCGAGTGGCTGCTTGGAGGGGCCAACAGCTGACATGTGGTAAACGACGGAATAAGGAAGCCAGGTCACGAGTGCAGTGTGATGGCACCCACAGGGGAAACTGAGTGCAAAGATCCACTCTGGAAAGCGGCCACGGATCTCCTGCCACCCGAGAGTCGGCCTTCCTCTTCTCATGTTTAAAAACTAAACCAAAGCCTCTAGAATTACAAAACCGACCCTTTCATATTTCATCCAGTTTCTCTCCCTCTGCCCCCCGCCCCACTGATGAAGCATTATTCTATCCAAAATAGAGACCACGGTGAGTGTGGGGGGACAAAGGGCGCCAAGGAAACGACGATTCACAAGAGAGACAGCGGGCCTGAGCAACAAAGCCGGCTCCAGCTGATTTTCCTCGGCATTGAATGCTTGGTAAACGTAACTCCAGGCTCCTAGAGAATGTTCTGTTGAGAAAAGACATCCTGTGCCCTTCCTGGACAGTCTCTGCATTTCTACAGACTCATTATCTGTCTCAGATGGTCCCAGCCTTGGGGACATGGCTTCTGGAGTGGTGATGAATGAGCGCAGGTACCATCAGGCATCACCCAGCCGCGGGCAAGGTCCTTGAGGCATGGCAGGAGAAGACAGAAGAGTAATATTCCTGCCCGTGTCCCAGCAATATCCCTTGCGGATAATATCTAATGAAATATTGCTTCTCCGGGTGCCTGCCAACTTATTATGACAGGCAATGAGGGCTGTGAAGGTCCCATCAGCGCAGGCTTAATGAAATCTATCCTTAACACAATCTCATGCTAAATGATTAGAGAAACGGCATCAGAACACATCTACCTGTTTCAATAAGCTCTGCTAATAAACTCTGGAGGAGACACGCTGCTCTGACAGATTGCTATCGCCACCTAGGCTGGGTGAATGACTGTGAGTCCTTTATTTTGAGATCCAAGACATGGAGAAGCTGTCCGATGGGTCGAGGGGCCACAGAGGGCAGAGGAGTGGCCCATCCCAGCCGGCCCCGAGCGGAGGGGCTGCAGACCAGCGAGCTGCACTCCAGCCACAGGGGCAGCTGCCAGGATGAGGAGAGGGCACGGCTGCGTGCAGACACTGGGCTCTGGAAGGAAATGAGATGAGAACAGTTCACGGCTCCCCACCTTTTGATTTCTTCCTGGGGGAACCCCAAGCCCGTGGGCTCCGGGAGCGCCACCCTCCTATCCATTTGGCAAGAGACAGCAGGACCGTGGCTGAGGACTGGAGTGGGGGTGAGGGTACCCTTCTCAGCCCCTAGACGCATCACAGGTGTCAAGGAGGTAAAAACCCCAAATCCCTCGGTCCGTCCTTCGCTCCTTCCCTGGTGCCTCTCTCCTTCCTGCCCTGATTTCCTTTCCTTTCTGTCTTGTTTGTCTTTCTTTTCTCCTTTCTTACTGGGATCACGCTATGAATGTTGTTCTGCAACTCAAGTACACTCACTTGATAACACGTCACGAAAACAGCCTCAAAACAGCAGAATCAAACCTCCGCACTCCCTTTCCCTGATGTGAGGTGGCCCCTGGTGTGGATAAGCCACGGTGCCCACAGCCACCATCCTTAGGTGGACATCAGCTGGGTCCAGTCCCCCTCCCCACTGCCACAAAGCAGCACTACAAGAAAACACAACTCCTTTTGAACTGGTTCCTATATTCCTTGCAGGGCGTCATCCAGGATGGGGTGTCAGGGTCACCCTCTACGTGCACTTTCAGTTTTAACGAATGCTGCACATTGCTTTTTCCAGAAACTGAAGCAGTTCGCACCCTGCCAGCCATCTCTATGCATGTTCTTTTCCCTACAGCCTTACCAGCATCAGATGTTAGAGCTTTGCATGTTTTTGCGTTATAAACTGTGAACACAGATGTACTTAAGAAACATCAGAGCAGGAAAGCAGAAATGAGTCTGAATTTTTCTGTGCAAGGAGAGAGCGAGGGAGGCCTGGGAGCAGACGCTGCAGGTCGGCCACTCCCCGACACCAGGGGTCCCCGGCCCAACCCCTGCCCACCCCCAGACTCCCCACCTTGCACACCATGCCCGGCTGCCCACCACTTACCTTCTGCAGTAGGTCAATTTCCTGCTGCTTGGCGCTGAGAACAGCCAGGGCCTGCTCATGCTCCAACTCCAGCTGCTGCCGCCGTTCAGCCGCCTCTCGCATATGCTGTGGGGACAAGGAGAGGCCCGGCTGAGCAGGGCAGCCTGCACCCACACTCTGCCTTTTTTGCCCAGGTAGTTTGTCAGTAGCAGCAAAGCCTTATTCATGTTGTCCTATGCGCCCAGAACTGGTGCAAGCGTTCGTCTGCATTTAAGTCATACCATCCCCATCATGAGCCTAGGAGGTGGGTTCCAGA
Organism: Alouatta palliata; assembly: GCA_004027835.1. Taxonomy (NCBI): domain Eukaryota; kingdom Metazoa; phylum Chordata; class Mammalia; order Primates; family Atelidae; genus Alouatta; species Alouatta palliata. Next base: position 29,202 of record PVKV010012659.1, on the reverse strand, counting down.
AGTAGCTTCCGTCTACAGAGAGGTAAACTGAGGCATGGGACAGCATCATTGCCCGTCGCACAGCTGGGAAGTGAACACCTGTTCAGAATGCAAACCCAGAGTCCACACCCTGAAGGGAGCTTCCAAACCTCAGGCTCTGGCCCTGACTGCTGACTCCGGTGGACAAGGGCGCTCAGACCCGGGAGTCCAGATTCCTTCACGTACCCCTCTGGGAAGGTCGCAAGGTGGCCCCCGTCGACCAGGCCCATTTTCTGGAGCAGAGTGAAGGAGCCGTGTTCCTGGCTCTGGCCCCTCCTCCTGACAATTCGTCTGTCCTGCTTGGAGGAGCAGCACTCAATCCCCAGTGCCCAGGGTTCAACTCTCACCTACTTATCCTCTGAGTGCCCTTCCCTCCCCTCTGACAGGTCTCACTGGCCCACAGGCACCATCAGGACCCTGACAGTGAGGACAGGGCCCGCAGACCCACAAGGCTCACAGCAATGACCAGCCACGAACCCTGGTGATCCTGTAGGAGGAAATACATGGGAAATGGCATCGGGTAGAAAAAGTCACACTGGGAACCATTACAGGAAACACTTTCTGAGGGGGCCCCAAGCCGCTCCTGGCGGCTGGACAGGGTGGATGCTCACACTGGGAACAATCACAGAAAACATTTCCCAGGGCCCCCAGCGGCTCCTGGGTGTTTGGACAACCAATGGCAACATGCTGGAATTTCACTGTCATTTCCTCTCGTATATATATGTGGTGACCTCATGGTCAACAATTTAAAATCTGAGTCTTTTATATAAAAGTCCACACTTCTTCAAAAATGGGAAGAGCTGGCCATGCACGCCTCCAGGAAAGGACTGAGAAGGGGGTGGGAGCTGCCCCCTCCAGGCACACACCCCAGACAGCTGCTGCCCCACGGACCTGCCCCCGCGCCCCCGACAGCCAAGGGCCACACAGATGACCCAGGTCCTAAAGCAAGCAGGTGCCTTGGCACAGCGGGGCATAGGGAGGACCCAACACCTTCCTCCCCAGGCTGGAGCTGGTCATTTGTTTTTTATGTTTTATTTATTTTACAATTCTATTGATTTTTAGTCTTTTACTCATCTTTATTTTTCATTTATTTATTTATTTTTTGAGGAGGAGTCTTGCTCTGTCGCCCAGGCTAGAGTGCAGTGGCAGGACCCTGGCTCACTACAACCTCCGCCTCCTGGGTTCAAGCAATTCTGCTGCTTCAGTCTCCTGAGTAAGTAGGATGACAGGTGCCTGCCACCATGCCTGGCTAATTTTTGTATTTTTAGTAGAGATGGAGTTTGGCCATGTTGGTCAGGCTGGTCTCTAACTCCTGATCTCAGGTTACTCACCTACCTCGGCCTCCCAAAGTGCTGGGATTACAGACGTGAGCCACCACGCCCGGCCACATTTTACTCACTTTTATTTAGTTTTGGAACCTCAAAGGCCTGTAGCCTTCGCAAGTCATGAGGTTGGACGCATGCGTCCAAGAGAAGGTTAATGATGGATGTTTTTTCCTGAGGCCGCTACAGACTCAGCCTGAGCAGGAAAGAGGAGCCTGGCAGGGGAGGTGAGGGCGTCCCTGCTGAGACTGGCAGCCGGGAGGCTGGGAGGCACCCAGGCTGAGAGAGAGGGGGGTGGGGCCCCATGGGAGGAGGCAGAGAGGCTCATGACATTCTTCTTGCCAATTTCCCAAAGGTAGCCTTTCCTGCGGGTCGCTGTAAGCTCCTTTCTTCTGGGAAATACCTTGAAACAGAACCACTTTAACTGAGGCGGACGAAGGTCTCCACCTTCCATCTTGCAAAGTGCTGTGGCTGGTGGGATATTCTGCCTGTGTTTAAAAGGTGAAGTCTTCCTCTGGGCCCGCGTCTCAGGCACGGTGAACTCATGTGCTGGCTCATGTGCAGTTGTAAGCCGAATAGCCTCAGCTTCCCCTCTGCCGTCTCCAGAAGCAGCTCCCAGTGAACTCAGAAGCTGTCAATACCCTGCACCCCCACAGACAACTGGGGCTTTGGCTGTTGCCAAGGGAATGCTCATAAGAACCCAGGGTCCTGAGAAAATGGAATTCCCCAAGACATAAACAAAACCCCATGAAACACTGGGGTCCCAGCCAGTGACCACTGCCAGTTCATGCTGGGGCCGGATGGGTCCCAGGGAAACACCATGCCTGCATCGCCCCACATTCACTCAGTTCTGAGCCTGGGCAGGCCTGGACCTCCTGGGAAGGAGCCCTGCGTGTTTGCTGTGAAGCCCTACTGAGATCCGCCTGGACATACCCTCTCCTGCCCTGGAGATCCACCTCCAGGCTGACCTCCCGCCCAGCTGGGCCGTCTGAGATCCACCTCCAGGCTGATCTCCCGCCCCGTTGGGCCGTCTGAGATCCACCTCCAGGCTGACCTCCCACCCAGCTGGGCCATCTGAGATCCACCTCCAGGCTGATCTTCTGTCCCACTGGGCCATCTGAGATCCACCTCCAGGCTGACCTCCCGCCCAGCTGGGCCGTCTGAGATCCACCTCCAGGCTGACCTCCCGCCCAGCTGGGCCGTCTGAGATCCACCTCCAGGCTGATCTCCCGCCCAGCTGGGCCGTCTGAGATCCACCTCCAGGCTGATCTCCCGCCCGGCTGGGCTGTCTGAGATCCACCTCTACGCTGATGTCCTGCCCTGCTTGGGCCTCGCCAATTCTCACCGTCTCTTTCCAACAGCCTCAGCTTCCCCTTCCCCCACACCAGTTCACCTTGAGTGCAAACCAGCTACACACATCACAGGGCGTTTTTATGAGGACAGGAACAAGCCACCAAGACAGACAAACCACAGACAGACAGCAGCCTGGGAGGTGCCGGGGATTCCCTGAGCTCCTGAGCAGCTTTGGAAACTCTTCCTCAGACCCTGGCTGCCACCTGGGTGCGGTGTGACTCTCCTCTGGGGTCAGGTTTTCCTGTGAGGGTCCTGGAGGTCGTGAGGACGGTTGGTCTCTGCAGACCCTCAGAGGCCCTCCGTGTGGGGCTTCCAGCTCCAGAGAGGACTATTTCCACTCCATTTGCTCCTTCATTGCTTCTTCTGTATATTCATTTATCGGACTGACGTTTATTAAGTACCTACTAGGTACCAAGAAGCTGGGACGTGGAACAGGACGACTGTGTCTTCATGAGAGAACACCCCAAGAGTGGGGGCAGAGCGTGAAGGCAGACCAACGAACAGGAGGAGTCCGAGAATGGTACTGGGTGGGCGGAGGCATCCAAATGACAACTGCCGTCCTGGACTTAGAGGAGCGGCCACTTCCTGCATCCTAACACCAGCCTCAACTGACATAGGATTTCAGCCAAATTCCACAAGGGGAACTCACTCACTCCACAAATATTTACCAAGCACATGTTTTCTGCCAGGCACTCGGCTGGGTTCTGACAGCCACAGCCACACAAGACAAAAGGAAAACGAAACCCTGTTCTCTTGGAGCTCACGTTCTGCAGGGACAGGCCTCATCCAAATACACCAATTCTGTAGGTGCGGACTCAGCAGTCCTAAGCACCGTGGGGTCCGGCAGTCCTGAGTGCTTGGGGTTGGGCAGTCCTGAGTGTTTGGGGGTTGGGCGGTCCCAAGTGTTTGGGGTCGGGTGGTCCTGAGCACCCCCGTTCCCAACACACTGGCCAGCTCCCCTGCCTGCTGTCTGCTCCTCCCCCCGGGAATGTAAGCAGGCGCCTTGCCCCACTGTGTCCCTGTCCCCACAACAGGTCACTCAGCACAGATGCCAAATCCTTAAACTGCCGCGCCTGTAGCCTCTGGGAGCTCAGTGCCACGCTGTCCCCACCACTCCCCTCTCCAGCCACCTGGGCCTCCTCCTAGCTCTGGAGCCCTCCACGCTTCCATCAGGGCTGACCAGGGAGGCTGGGGGAGAGGTGCTTCTAGCATTTCAGGTTAGCAAAAGCCATTAAAGAGCCTGAACACCTGGGCTCTAATCCCAGTTCTGATGCTGGCTTGCTGTGTGACCTTAGAGTCGTTACTTAACCTCTCTGGGCTCCATGTTCTTCTTTTGGATTAATTATTCAACACTATTCTTTTTCAATTGGTTAATGATTAAAGAAATAACTAATGTGGATTAATTACTAAGTAACACCTACTTCATAGAGGGGTTCTGAATTTTACCTGAGCTAGAATAGCACCTGGCATCTATTAACTTCTCTGTGTTATCTTTTTGTCCCAAGAGAAGAAAACCCTTTCCTAGCTGACGTGTGGCCCTGTGTGATGCCACTTAAACTTGAGGTACAGGGTGGGAGGGAGGACTCATGAGGAGACCAGGGCTGTGGCAACAGGACAATGGACAGCTGCGGCTGCCGCCGTTTATTAAGCACCTGCTGTATGCAAGGCACTGTGGCACCCAGGCACTGTCTCCTTTAATGCTGAAGGTCTTCACAGCAGAGCAATGGACTCAGGGAAGCTGAGCAAGGGCTTAAAGCCACAGCTGAACATGGCCGATGAGAACTCAGATCTCACAGCCCTTCTGCTCCAGCCTCCACCCTACTTCTGGGCTGAGATGACTTACACCAGCCCTTGTCATCTTGGAGGGTTACAGGCAGGGCAGAGAAGCAGCTTCCAACTCCCTCCAGGCCCACCTGGGCTGGGTGGCCAACTGCGCAGCTGTTTAATTCTGCTATTTTGGCTTAATTCTGGCTAATTTTGTGCTTGTTTATTTTGGAAGGGGATACTGCCAAAGGCACCCTGCATCGTCTTTATTTAGCTCTGGGAAGGAAGCTGTTAGAGAGAGGACGGCACAGCTTTCCCTACCAGGACTTGCTAGGTAGAGTCACCAGGCATGGAAACAGCTCCGGACGTGGTGGCCTCAAAGTCACCAAGGACAGAGGGGTGGAGGGTGCTATGCTGGGCTCTTGCTTCGGGGGTGCCGGTGAGACAAGGGTTGATAGATCAGATGGACGGAAACAAGATCAATGAAGAAGTCTTTGCAGTTCCACGGTTAATGAACCAAGTCCGGATGAAGCGACTGTCAGAAAGGCATGCGTGGGACAAGCACTCGGCCCGCAGAGGGCGGCCTCAGGTTCATCACAGATGCTGTGGCTGGTAGGACAAGGTTTGCTGGGGCTTGTTTTGGCTTCAGCATCCATCTCTGCAAATCGCACCTGTTCCTGCAAAGCCCTCGTCCCCCTCCAGCCACTGCCCGTGTATCTGCATCCTGTCTCAACAAAACTTCTTAAAGGATCTGTTCCGCCCACTCTCCCCATGATCTCACCTCCCAGGCACTCTTCCAGCCCTTCCAGTCGGCCTCCCTCCTGTCACTTGGCTGAGATCCTTCCACTGAGGCAGCTGAGGAGCCCCTGCGGCCTGAGCCCATGGCCACTCTCCTGTCCGCACTGGACCAAATCCTTCAGCAGGGCCCGACACCAGGGCCTCTCCTCCGGGACACACCCTGAACTCCGCCTCCCCGTGGGCCACACTGACATGGCCTCCCTCCCTGAACTCCACCCCCATGGGCCACACTGACCTGGCCTCCCTCCCTGGACTCCACCCCTGTGGGCAATGCTGACCTGGCCTCCCTCCCTGGACTCCACCCCCGTGGGCAATGCTGACCTGGCCTCCCTCCCTGGACTCCACCCCCGTGGGCAATGCTGACCTGGCCTCCCTCCCTGGATTCTGACCCTCCAACCCCTCGTGGGCCACGCTGAACTGGCCTCCCTCCCTGGCCTCTGCAATGACCTCCTGGTGATCTCTAAATCCTGGAGGGGCCACAGCTCTATTTATACCGTTCCTTAGGTGATCTTAGACAGCTTTGCGGTTTTAACTGCCACGTAATTCCAAATGAAGCCTTCATCCCCCGACTCATACCCAACTGCCTATTCATTATCCCCACATGGACGGACGGGAGGAAGCTCAAATTTAGCCTGTCCGAAATAGAATTCTTGATTTTCTTCCTCAAACGCGTTCCCTCCCCAAGCTGCGCCATCTCACAAAAGACACCATCATCCACTCAGCTCCTCCGGTCACAAAGCTGAGAATCATTCTTGATTTCCTGCTCCCTTTCCCGCCTTGCTCAACATCCGGATCTTTAAAATGTCCTCCCAATTTAAGAAAATGTGCACCCAAACTCCCCCGCCCATCTCTGCCATTTTCTCCTGTGTCCAGCGCTGCCAGCCCACCTCCTTACTCTTGTCCAACATAAGCAGCAACTCAGAGCCCTTCCTGCCCCGAGACAGCTCCTCCAGAGCCACCCACTGCAAATCAGAGATCACCCCATAGCCATTCTCCTTCAAGAGCACAAAGGCTGCCAACCGCATGTGGACCAAACCCAGACTCCAGGCTGCAGCCCCCAGGCTCCTCCATGATCCAGCCTCTTCTCTGACCTCTCCTCTCGCCTCTGCCCCTTCCTCACTGCGCTCTTGCCACACTGGCTTCTGCTCAGTGCCACCATCATGCCAAGGTCATCCCCAACTCCTTAGTGAGTGCCGTTCCTGCCGCCCGACATGCTTGTCCCCGTACCACCAGGTGGCTGGCCCTTCACGGTGTGATGGGGTTTAGGATGCGTCTCCTCCAAACCTTGTATTGACATGTGACCCTTGTGTTGGAGGTGGGGCCTGGTGGAAGGGGTCTGGGTCACGGTTGTGTAGCCCTCGTCAATGGCTTGGTGCCTTCCCCATGGAGATAAGTGAGTTCTTTTTTCTTTTTTCTTTTTTTTTGAGACAGAGTCTTTTGTCGCCCAGGCTGGAGTGCAATGGCATGATCTCGGCTCACTGCAACCTCTGCCTCCTGGGTTCAAGCGATTCTCCTGCCTTAGTCTCCCAAGTAGCTGGGATTATAGGTGCCTACCACCACACTTGGCTAATTTTTGTATCTTTGTAGACAAGGGGTTTCATCATGTTGGTCAGGCTGGCCTCAAACTCCTGACCTCGTGATCCGCCTGCCTCAGCCTCCTAAGTGCTGGGATTACAGGCGTGAGTGACCATGCTTGGCCGATAAGTGAGTTCTTAAGGGAGCCTGGCTCCCCCTTCCAGTCTCTTGCTCCCTATGGTGTAAGTGAGTTCTTGCTGAGTTCACTAGGAGCTGGTTAAGGGAGCCTGGCTCCTCCTCCCCATCTCTTGCTTCCTCCCTCGCCGTGTGACGCACCTGTTCCCACTTTGCCTTCTGCTATGTTTGGAAGCTTCCTGAGGCCTCACCAGAAGCTGAACAGATGCTGGCACCAAGCTTGTACAGCCTGCAGAACCGTGAGACAAACACACTTCTTTTCTTTACAAATTACCCAGTCTCAGGTATTTATAGCAACACAAAACGGACAAAAGACATGGCCAAGTGTCCTGACTAGTGACCAGAAATGGTGGTATTTCATGTTTATTCTACGCCATCCTTCCCGCTCCACTCCCTACTCTTGCCCATGAGAACCATGGGATTACAGGACCTGTTTTTCTGTCTGCTGGTGCACCCCCAACCCAGAGCAGTCTCTGGCACACGGTGAGGCAGAATCAACGATAGCAAAGGTGAGGTTCTCGCCTAGAACATCTTTCCCGTGCCCCCAGCCCACCCTCCCCTTTCGCCGCCCTCTCCATCCCTCACGCCCTCCATCAGGACTCTGCCACAATGCTGCAGCCTGCTTTGTACCATTCTGATTCCTTTCATGTAATTCTCACTTTCTCAGCTGGACTAGAAATGGCTCCACATCCGGGTGCGCACTCCACAGGCAACAGGAGTCTATCATTTTCTAAGTGGAATCACACCAATGACGTGAGTGGGGGATCCATCCTGAGGCTGTCAGGAAACTAGACTTTCACACTTGAGGAGCCTAGGGAAGACTGATCCTCACTGCCAAAGACTCCACATTTCACCATTCCCACAGTCAAAACTGTGAACCAGGGACATAAGCTGGTTCTCCTGGAGGCCACCAAGCTGGCGGAGTCAGTCACGTAGCTGTAATAAAACATCTCCTCTGGGAGATGGGCTTTGAGACTGATGAGGGTGGAATGAAGTGGATGGTGAAAAAAAGTTTACACCAAAAATAGGAGAGATATTGGCTGCAGAGGCTGAAATTCGTGGTGTTAGGTGGATGGTGCGGGGAAGATAGCTTCGTCAGGGGGTGGGGGGAGGCCGTGAGTTTGATATTAGTGAGGTCTATGAACCAGCCAGAAAAGAGAAAGAGACAAGGCTCACACACACACAGACATGCTAAATATACCCATCCATCCTGGCAGGAGGACATACTGATTCATTCTGCACAGCATTACTTTTCTAAATGTAGCCAGTGTGCATGTCTGTTGAAACAGCTATAGAAAATCAGTGTTGCAAGGCTGAGATATTAATCAGTGTTTCTTTCTAGCACTAACCCTATATTTTTCCTCCATTCCCCTCCCACTTCCCATCCTAAGGGCTCCATTCTGTGCTCACTGCCTCAGGGAGGATGAGGATGGGTCAGGGAAGAGCTGAAACTGGGGGATCTCCTGGGCTTTGGTCTGCAGAACTAAGGGGAATCAAGAAGACAGCACACAGAGGGGTTATTGTCAGAAACTGAGACTAGACTTCCCTTCTAATCTGCAGAAACACATTGCTGCACCAGAGGCAGAGAGATGAGCTGAGAAGAACTGATGCATGCATAGACACTGGTGGATTCTGCAGAGATGGGCTCTTGGTTCTGCTTTCCGGAAAGTTCCAGAGAGATGACTCCTAGAGAATGTAAGGCTAGCATAGGAGTTGAGAAAATGGAGCTTGAACAGCTTGGCAGGGATTTCTGAACAACCCTGGGATAACTAAGAGACCATGTGAATGCATACAACCAAACCATTAAATTACTTCACGTCTTATATTTTACAGTGTCATCATGTAACTTCTACCCTTGTCTCTGAAATAATCAAACAACTGGTATGGCAGACTGTGGCTTGTGTACTTTTACAGCTACACATAAGCAATATGCATTAGACAGCATGGTGGGAACCTCAGTGCATGTGTATATTCGGATGAGGGCAGGAAGGAATCCCACAACAACTTGGTTTTGGTAACACTGCAGCCCAGCCTAGATCTCACCTTGGTGTGCCAATCAACTGCTTCATTGCTCTCAGATGTACTCTCTCTTTCTCTCGTTTTACTATGTATCAGAAGGCACTACACTTCCCAGACAACCTCACCCTCTGCTTCTGGGCGGTCGGCCAACAGGCAGCATCGAGGGGAGGGAAGCCAGGCACTTCTCCCCCTCTCTCTGCCTCCCGAGATGTCTCCAGGAGTGGCTCCATCTCCTGTCTCTCTCTTACCTGTGGTCTCTGCTCCTGACTCTGAGAATATCATCATCCCCACTGTCCCTTCAGCCTCAGAGGTGATGCCAGCTTCACGCTGCACCCATTTGGTGTCTTAGCTCTTCCATCCTGGGTGTCTCCAATCCCCTGTATCAGTGTTCCTCCATTTGAAATACCTTGGCTGCTTCCTGCTTTTTGACTGAAGTCTGACTGGGATAGGCTGAAGGAAAAGGATGAAGCCAACTCCAAACTGATGACACATTTCTATGACTCTTTCAAAATGAGCATCTTAAAAGTGAATTAAGTTATTTTGAGGGGGGTTGTTCTGTTTCTGTCACTTGAGTTTCTAAAACTAGATTCAAACCTACTTCATAGACTTACTGTAACAACTGGAAGTTAACCCACTGAAATGTGGGTTTTGCTGACCACCTACAAGGCAGAAAATAAATCTGCCTAGAAAGACTTACAGTCTGATAATTTTTTTTGTTTACTTATCTACAATTGAGCTTGGTTTTTTGTTTGTTTTACTATCCCTTAGTTTGCCTGAAATTTTCCGATAAAAAAATAAATGGTTTTGATGCTTCTTCCCAACTAGGAAAGCTTGCTCTGGTCCCAGCTGTCAGTTGATCCTGGACTGATAGCTACTTTAATCAATCTATTTTGTCTCCTCCCTGGACACAGAGGCACAGATACTCAATCTCCATGAGATTTGAGGCCATGCAGGTGAAAGCAGCTCAGGATGACTCTCATTGGACCCAGGCCCCAGCCTTCTGTCCAGGGAATCTTCCTGCCAAAACATCAAAGGCTGAAAGTCCAGGGTGCTGAGAAATGACTAGAAGTGGGTTGGGGCACAAACACTTTTGTTTCATTTTTGACACATACCCATCAGCTCCATACTCAAAACTTTAAAAATAAGGTAAAAAAGAAGCAGATGACATCTTTTGATCTGTTTGTCTTCCCTTCACGGTTCCTGTGAAGACCCTCGATGGATGGATGGACGGATGGATGGATGGACGGACGGACAGACGGACGGATGAATGGATGGGCGACTGACTCTCATGAAGCTTGACCTCTGCATGTCCGCTACCATGTTCAGGTTTATCAAGGAACCCACTGGCTGGCCACCAATGCCCACGCCGGGCCAGCTCTCGTGTCCTGGCAGCACCGAATTCACTTCTGCCTCCTGTTTTGATTAGGGTGCTCCTTCTCCCTTCATATCTCCTTTCCACTCAAATGTTCATGAATCCACCATCCCCAGGCCCAGCTCAAACTTCACTGTCGCAGCCAGTCAGCCCCCATTGCTCCTGTCACACAGGTTTCCTCATCTGTAGTGGACACCTGCTGTTTCTACCCACCCAGCCAATTTCCCTGTTCATGTGGCAGCAGCATCCTGAACCCTCACCCAGGAGAGGCCCTCTCCCTGCCCTCAGCCCTTGTGTTTTGTGGGGAGCAATCCCAACCCTGGCCCCAGGGTTGCATGTGACCTGCACCCTCACAGCTGCGTGAACCCAAAGCTAAGATCAATGGATCACATTTCTGAGGTTTTTGCTGGGAATATTGAGGAAGAAAGATGTGTTCTCTCCAGTGGTGGCTAAACTGGTGGATGCAAGCTGGGAGACGAGGGGTAGCATCCATCTTTCATGCAATTTGGTGAGAGCCTGCCTGAGAACTGGACCAACACAGAAGAAAGCGGTGATCAGTGATGAACGAGAATGTTCCTGATGACATCATCTGGGCACCTTGACTCCTCTGTGCCTGAAGCCTCATCTATAACTCAGATTTCTCACTTTATAAGCCAAAGTTTTCTGCTTTTTTCCTTGAAACTGTTTGACACAGGCTTACGTCAACAATATTCCGGATGATCCCTCCTAACTGATATGCTTTCAACAGCATCTATGGCTGCCACAAAACTTAATTCTGTAATGTCTCATATTATACACTAACTATCACGAGTTTTTAGTCTTCTCTCTCAAAATAAAGGAATCTCCAGTGGATCATGACAGCTTTGGGCTGCTTCGATTTCCTGTTTGGGGAAAAGAAAGATACAGAGAGCCAAAGGAACTTTCCAGAAGTAAAATGATGCATTCTCAGCAGCAGCAGGAGTATAAATGGGGGTGCAGGGAGATGGGGTGGGATAGAGTGCTTAGTTTACCTCAAGAGTTATAATGTCTCAGGGGCAAAGGCAGGCTCAGTAATTTCCAGCTGCAATTTCTCTCCAAGGTCCAGGAAACAAGGTGATAAAAGTCACTGGCTACAAACAACCTTATTCAAGGAAAATAACCTCATCCACAGGGCACCTGTGGTGTGAAGGCTGAGACCTGTGAGTTCAGCAACAGAATCAGCCAGGCAAGGCTGCAGTAAACCCCTTGGCTTGCCGGCCAGTCCACAGGACTAAAACAGAGGCCAGATGCAAACTCATCCTGGAAATCAGTCACACCCTAAAACAGGGAGATGTGCTCAGAGTTCAGTGGCAGGGTGGGGAGCGAAGTGGGAAACGGTCTACACAGCAGCTCCTGAGCCCAGTGCACGGCAACAATCAAAACCCACATCAGTGTTCATCACAAGTCACCACCCGCAACTGGTGGGAAAACGTGTTCTTATTCCCATATACAAACTGCTGGCATGGTTTTCCCAGAGAACCTGCCTGAGACCAGCCCAGCTCCAGACATCAGCCTCCACACATCTCAGCACCTCTGAGGATGACTAAGTTCTAGAAGGTACTGTTATGCTAAGTACTGAACACATATCACCCGTTCAATCTGCACAACTCTTGAGGCAGGTGATATTTTTATTCCTATTTACAGAGAAGGAAACCAAGGCCCAGGGAGGTTAAGTAATTTGTTCAAGTTTGCCCAGTTCATAAAAGCTCAAGCCAGGATCTGCATCCAGCGAGCCCGGCTCACACTCTCTTCACTGTCTCCACTCTCTGCTGTCTAGGAGGCCTCCTCCGGGACCCCTCTCATCACTGTGGGATGTGCTGATATCTGCTGGGACTCTCTGCAAGGCAGTAGACATGAGAACATTTCCTGCAGTGCCCTGAAGTTCCTCCGCCTCCTTCCTCCTGGAGTCCTCAGGCCACCTTGCACACCGTGCCTCTGTTGCATGCCCGGTGCAGAGCCATCTGCCCTTCTCCTGGAGGGCAATTGCACAGTCATTCTCATGACTTCCACAAGCAGCTAGGATTCTGTTTCTGGGAGCGCAAAGTGCCCAAGGATTCCCAAAGGGAGTCTGAAAACCCCCAGTTCCACCCAAAGACGGAATCGCACCGCGCCCTGACACCCGGCTTCCGCTTCCCTGCACAGAGACCTTCCCAGGGCACACGCCGTCATTTATGGGGAGACTTCACATCTGAAAAGTACTCAGGATTATGCACACGGCCAAAAACGCCTGAAACGCTCCGCCTGTGGCAGGATTTAGCTTTAAAGCAGCGATATTTATAGCCGCCTGTCGACATTAACGCCAGCACTTAAGCTGCCTACAAATGTCAGGGCGCCACTTTCCCAGAGAAAGCTGGGCTGCGACACGAAATGAACGAACCTGGAGCAAACCGAATTATCTCCTCAACGTCAGATCAAAGGTGGGCTTGTCCTCTGCTGTGGATGCCGCCTGCCTGAGCAAAGAAATTAAGGAAAAAGCAATTTCCCCTAACAGGAGTTAACGGTGACACTTTGAATGTCACATTAGCGAGATCTGCTATGCATGGCAGAAATAACGAAGCATTTATGCACACACGATTTCCTTTCACCCAGCACCTGGCAGAAAGGACTCAAGCGCTCACAGAACCCACGTCTTCAAAAGCAAGAAAGACGAGGTCTTTGAAGCTGTTTGTTTTCATGGCATCACGACTCTCTGCCCAGCCACAGAAGTCACACTCGTTCAGAATGTTCACAATTGTTCAGAATGAGAATGAGCGCAGAAAACAGTCATGTGAATTCAGTGAAGCCTATTTCAGGCAAAGTATTTTAGTTTCTCAAACTGGGAAAAAAGGATAGTCAGGAGTTCCTTTGAAAAAAAAACTTAGATTTTCCTGAGTCTGGACTGGTCTTTGATCCTAAAGCCTCCCTCCTCCTCTGTCCATGATGAATCCCGGAGACGCAGGAGCAGCAGCATTCATCCCACACTGCTTTGGGAGAGTTATTTTTCTCACACACAGTTTCCCACATGCCCCAGTGGTTCCCAGCTGTGAGCCGGGATTTCGACTAGCCAGATGGAGGGGATCCTATCAGCTGGACCTGCGTTCAACGCCATTTCCAACACGTACAGGCTGTGTGCCCTGGGGCAAGTTAGATACCTTTCTGAGTCTGAGGTCCCACTCATACTGAATGGCAGTGAATACCGTCTTTCCCAGGCTGCTGCAAGAGCAAGATTAAATGTTAGCTTCAAAGGGATCTGCAGCGAGGCCAGGTGTGGTGCTCATGCCTGTAACCCCAGCACTTCGGGAGGCCAAGGCGTGTGCACTGCTTGAGTCCCGACGTTTGAGACCAGCCTAGGCAATATGGCAAAACCCCATATCTACTAAAAATACAAAAAATTAGCTGAGTGTGGTGGTGCACACCTACAGTCCCAGCTACTCAGCGAGCTGGGGCTCAGGCAGAAGGATGGCTTGAACCCAGGAGGTCGAGGCTGCAGTGAGCCGAGAGAGTGAGATCCTGTCTCAAAAACAAAAGTGACCTGCGCAGGACTGATGCTTCATGTGAATATTGCCAAGTTTTATTCAGGTCTGCCACTTTATGATTGGCTTCTGTTCACTCCCTCACATCGTCATTATTCAATCTCCCTTTCCTGCCTTCTTTTGGTTTTCAATTTTGTTTTTTTTTGAGATGGAATCTCACTTTGTTGCCCAGGTTGGAGTGTAATGGTGCAATCATCTCCTGGGCTCAAGCAATTTTCCTGCCCTAGCCTCCTGAGTGGCTGGGATTACAGGCGTGTACCACCATGCCCGGCTAATTTTTGTATTTTTAGTAGACATGGGGTTTCACCATGTTGGGGAGACTGCCAGGCTGGTCTCGACCTCCCGACCTCAGGCCTCCCAAAGTGCTGCGTTACAGACGTGAGCCACCTCACCTGGCCTGGTTTTCAATTGTAATGTCTCCATGCAGTGCTGTTCTATATGCTTTTATGTCACTCTTAGATGCTGCCCCAGGGAACTCAACAGACATATTTAAATTTAAATAATCTGTTCAGAATTAAAACTTGCCATTCCAAGTACAATTCTTACATGTTACATAACTGAAAACCCAGCACAGTGTTCTCTGTTTTCTTTGAAGCGTCACATATGCATACGAAAGAGCCTAAGAGGAGAAAACAGCCTGGTCCAGCCTGCTACCTCTACCCAGATAGCCGCCCTTTCTGTTTCTCTCCTCTGTCCAGGGTTTCCTGAGCGTCAGCTAGTCCAGGTGCCCCGACAGGCATGGAGACACAGTGGACACAAAGCTGAGAGGTCCCGGCTTGTGCGGAGCTGACATCCCAGTGGGAAAGACAAGCATTGATCTGGTGAGGATATGAAAATACAAGCTCGTGACATATGGGTAAACTGAGGCTCATGGAGACGACTTACCCCTTGTGAGTACATCCAACAGTCTGGGACAGAATGCTCACTCTGTATCACTTCGTTGGGGACAGGGACAGAGATGTTCAAAAGGACAGGCCCTGCCCTGGCCCTCCTGGAGCCAACTCCAGACCCCAGCAAGCCCGTCAAGCTTGGAAGTCGGAGCCTCCCACCACCACGGCTCCCCCTGCGCTGCCCCGCCGCTGCCTCCACACAGTCTCACCGTAAGACGGTGGATGCAAACGTGCTTTTGAAAGTGCAAGTAGGGCCGGGTGTGGTGGGTCACGTTTGTCAGCTCAACACTTTGGGAGGCCGAGGTGGGTGGATCACTTGAGGTCAGGAGTTTGAGACCAGCTTGCCCAACATGGTGAAACCCCATCTTTACTTAAAAATACAAAAAATTAGTGGGGCGTGGTGACAAGTGCCTGTAATCCCAGCTACTGGGGAGGCCGACGAGGACAATCACTTGACTCTGGGAGGCAGAGTTTGCAGTGAGCCGAGATTGCGCCACTGCACTCCAGCCTAAGACTGTCTCACTCTTAAAAAAAAAAAAAAAAGAAAGAAAGAAAGAAAAAGAAAAGAAAGTGCAAAGCAGGAGTCAGGTAACCCACAGAGGCCTCCGGGACCCCACACTCCAGCCCTGTGTGCTGGCTACTCGTGACACAGCCCTTCCCTGCTGTCCAGAGCACTGGCCGTGTGTGGGAAAGGGGTGTGTTCCTGACTGCTGTGTCACAAAGTACCATGACTGGCACTTGTGCTTAAGACAACGTAAAGTGTCCTCTCACAGCTCTGGAGGGCATACGACTGAAACTCAGGTGTCGCCAGGGCCAGCTCCTCCTGGAGCTCTGCGGGAGAAACCACCCCATGCCCTGCTCCAGCTGCTGGCGTGGCTGGTGATGCTTGGTGATCTCTGGCCAGAAGACACCTCACTCCATCTCCTTGGGTGTCTCTGTGTCTCTTCTCCTTATAAGGATAACAGTCCTTGGGTTTAGGGCCTGCCCTCCTCCAGCATGACCTTATCCTAACTTGATGACACCTGCAAGACTCATTTCCACATAAGGTCACATTCACAAGTACAGAGATTTAGGACATGGGCAGCAATTGAGGGAACACGGCTGACCCTCTGCATCCCCCAAAATGAGGGGGGCTGCCTCACTTGCTCCCTATCTGCCTGGATTCATGCCTCTGGACACCCACCCCGGGCCATGCCCTCAGCTGTGGTGGCACATACCCCGGTGGCTCCCGCCTGGGCACTGCCCCAAATCCATGCCTCTGGGCCACCTGCCCTGGGCCACGCCAGCACACGCCCCCGTGGCTCCCGCCTCGGCACTGCCCCTGTTGTCTCCTCCTGCCCCCGTGAGATTTCCTGGGGGGAACATTGTTTGGCCAGGCCACTGTGATCACATGGGCCTCAGCTGAAACATCACCCTCTAACCAACACGTGCAGGGTGCCCTGCCGCTCCCCTCTCCCTCTGGTCACCCTGGCTCATCGCAGTCTTCCTCCGCCTCTGAAACTCTTATTTACTGGCTAGATGACCTGATGTTTTTCTGTGCTCCTCCCACCCCAGGAGAAGGTGAGTTTCATAAAAACAGAAATAAGCTTGGGCCTGGTCCTCAGTTTACTCCAAGCATCTGGCATGGTACCTGGCTATCTTTCTATTTTAGTAGATTCCGTTGAGGGTGCATATCAGTGAAATTGCTCACGGTATCAGCTATTCCTGATCACTGACCTCTCTGGCACCAGCCACTGTGTTAGCCCCCCGGGCACATTCTATGCTTTTAATCCTTACATCTAGAAAGGTGCTTTATGGGCACTTTAAAGATGGGAGGATACCACGGTTCTCAGAAATTAGTTAGCTTGATCACATGTAAACAGCTAGTTAATGATCAAACTCAAATTTGAACCCAGATTGGTCTAACTAAAAGCCCAAAGTTTTTGACTTAGGTCATGCTACTGAAATCAAGAGGAATGTCCCCTAGGGTGGGTGATGACTCTGCCGCTGACTCATTGGCCCGAAACTGTAAAGGACTGCAGACCATGCGGGCGGGTAAGGGCATGGCTGTAGCCACCTGACATGGTTCGGCTACACCCCACCCCAATATCTGCTTGAATGGTAGTTCCCATAATTTCCATGTGTTATAGGAGGGACCCAGTGAGAGGTAAGTGAATCCTGGGGGTGGTTTCCCCCATACTGTTCTCGTGGTAGTGAATATATCTCACGAGATCTGACGGTTTAATAAGGGGAAACCCCTTTCCCTTGATTCTCATTATCTTATCTTGCCTGCCACCATGTGATACATGCCTTCCGCCTTCCGCCATGATTGTGAGGTCTCCCCAGCCACGTGGAAGGGTGAGTCCATTAAACCTCTTTCCTGTATAAATTATCCAGTCTTGGGTATGTCTTTATTATCAGTGTGACAACAGACTAATACACCATCTCACTGTCCTCACTCCGGTCTCAGCAGCCCTGCTGAGCAGCTCTGGGGTAGAGGAAGCTGAGAGGGTGAGGCTCCGTAGCTCTGGGGTAGAGGAGGCCGTGAGGGGTGAGGCTCCATAGCTCTGGGGTATAGGAGGCCGAGGGGTGAGGCTCTGTAGCTCTGGGGTAGAGGAGGCCGTGAGGAGTGGGGCTCCATCCACTTGCTGGATGAAGGATGTGTCAGTCCACAGGAGATCAGCACAGTGGCACCTCATGAAAGGCCACATCCCCATCACCTGACGCCCCCTTCTGTGACCAGCTCCCAGCAGCTATGGCACTGGGCAGAGCCACTGCCTAGAAAGTGACCACATGATGGTTTCCTGCCCCTGATGGCCTCCTCCAGGCACAGCTTTCTCTCAGCTGCAGGCCACCCAGAGGAGCCGAGGAGGACCACGCACTTCTCCACATGTTGGGATGCCTGTCCTCTCCCTGACAGTCTGCCCGGGCCATGAGTGTGCCACTGCCGCTGAGGAGAGGAGAGAGAGACTGGGGTGTGTATCTGGCTCCCCTGACAGGCCCCGCTTCTCACCCTGTGAGTCCACAAGGCCCACAGCAGCAAAGGGCCACAAAAATGGGGCTTCAAAAAACAGCAACCCATCCGCTCATGCCCTGGAGGCCAGATGTCCTCAGAAGAGGGGTGGGTGGGGCTGTGCATCCTCCATAGGCTGCAGGGCAGGCCCCGGGGTGCCCCCTGGCTTGTGATCACATGGCTCCAATCTCTGCCTCCATCCATGCGTGGCTTCCTCCCTGACAATCTGTGTCTCTATCCAAACTCCCCTCTCCTTTCTCTTACAAAGCCTGTCACTGGTTGAGGGCCTTCCCTGATGTGTGTGGCCGCACCTTCCCCGATGACATCTCCAAACACCCTATTTCCAAACAAGGTCCCGCCCCCTGGTTCTGGGTGGAGGTGATTGTAGGGAGGCCGATTCAACCCACCCCTCCGTCCAGAAGCTTCTCGCCTGGCTTCCGCTCCGGGCTCCGCACCTGCTGGTCCTGCTCAAAGCCTCCGGTGGTTCCGCCAGCCCTGCGTCTCACTGCTTCTAGACAGAGCTCTCTGAAGGTAAACCTTGTGAGTGTGCTCTTCTTCCCTGCCAGCACTCTAACACTGTCCTAAAATAAGAGCAGCTGTCGCTCCGCCACACCTGACAAGCAGAACCGTCTCACGGGCCATGGGAGAAGGGGCTGGCAAGCTGGGCTCTCGCCGTTGCTGTGAGGGAAGCAGGCTGCAGTCCCTTTACCCGGGAGCTGGGGAGAGGCTAAGCGCCCAGAATGTCTTCAGTATCAGGCAGTAGGAACTCACACGAAAAACACGAGGCTTTTTTTTTTTTTTTTTTTTTTCAGGGAGTAAGAAAGCCCAGTGTGTTTTATACTTGAATCTGAAAAGCTGGAGAATAAAAAGCATTTCGTTCATTTTATCACAAGGCACTCACTTCTGCTAAGGACCCTGCTTCAGAGGAGCACTGTGTGTTCTGATCAGACCCCTGTGCCCTAAGCAAGGACTGGCTGTGGTTAAATGCAACACGGAGTGTGGGGTGGGGAGATCTCCGTCTGACACCAGCCCAGGCTGCAGAGATGCCGGAAATCACAGACCCTCCAGTGTTTATTCCCCTTGGAGAGTCTCCATCTATTCCAGAAAGAAACTGCAGATTGATCTGGAGATGTGACTTTCCAGAAGCACCTGTGAGCCCCCGAGAAGCAACCTCCGCAGAGGAGCACCCTAACCGGCTGCTCAGTCATTCTCCATGAAGGTGGCAAGTGTCTGCAGTGCCGGGGGGTTCGGCCAGGCAGTCTCTCCACTCCTCACTTGTTTATGCACTGACTCAGTTACTAATTCATCAGTCGGAACTTACCAAGTGCCTACTATACGCTAGATTTGCTGCTGGGCACTAGAACAAAGTCTCTCTTGAGGAGGTTACATTTCAGTGGGGAAGACAAACACACAGGCAGACAGGTAAAGCAGACGAGATGAGAGCGCTGAAGAAATGGAACCCAGAATGTGCAAGGGGCCAGCAACGGGGCCTCGGGTCCTTTAGACCAGATGGTTAGGAAAGCAATGGGAAGCTGAGACCCGATAAACCAGGAACCAGAAATACAAAGTGCTGAGGGAAACTGCATTCCAGATTTTAAACAACAACAAAAAAACAGTGCAAATTCCTTGAAGCGGAAATAAGTGAGCATATTCCAGAAAGACGAAGGCAGCCAGGGTGTGCGGGGACAGGGTGGAAGGGGTCACAGGAAGAGTCCAGGCTGGAGTAGGTGCGGCCAGAGAGTGCAGGGTCCTGTGGTAGTTTGGGTCTTTATCTCTGAGCACTACACAGCAATTGGTAGGTGTTACACAGAAGACGGCATGACTGGATTTCAGGTTTAACGGGGTGGCTGCGGCTGCAGGGTGAGCATGGGCTCCAGGGGAGCCACAGTCTTAGGCAGAACGACCTGTGATGAAGGTGACAGATATTGTGAGCAGGTGGCTTAGCAGTGACTAGCTTCACTGCACAGACGTAAGAACAGCCTGCGTCTGTCACTCACTCATTCCGTCCCCAAACGTGGATGGCATAGTTTCTCTCTGCCAGGATGGATGCTAGGGATATGTTGATAAGCAGGAAAAGACATGGCGTCTCATGGTTTTGTGGGTGACTGGGCTGAGCCACATGGCTCTCACTTGGGGTCTCCGAGCAGTGTGCTCAGATGGCAACTTCAGCTGGAGTCATGTGCAGGCTTGGCCGGCTCTTTGCCTGCTTCTGCCCTCAGCGGGGATGGCTGGAAGAGAGGAGGCAGGCCCATGCTAGGACTACTGAGGTTCTCATCTCCTGGAAGGTAACGGGACAAACGCAATCTGGACAGCAGACACAGAAAGCGCCAAGGCGCTGACGTGGGATGGGATGTGTCTGCTGGGAGAGGTGAAAGGAGCCCATGTGCCAGGTTATGGGGAGGAGGACCATGGAGGATGAGGCTGGAGAGGCAGCCATGGCCAGATCACACAGGCCCGGACCCAAACGGTGTCAGCCTTCAGAACAGAAATAAACCCCTCACTACTACTTCCCTTCTGTATCTACAGTCTCTCTAGACACAGACCTTTAAACACCAGCTCTAATTTGAGGACTCCTAAATTCCTGTCTCCAGCCATGTGGCTCCCTAAACTCCAGAAGGGGACATCTTCCTGCCCACGTGACTTCTCCTTTGGCTGCTAAGTTGACATCCCACACCAGGTCCTGCACCAAGCTCCTGACTTCCTCCCACCTCCTCTGGTCCCCCCAACACACATCCCTGAGTCCTCTGCATGCCATTAACGCCACTTTCTTCATCTTGCTCAGACCACAAGGCCTTCCAGTCATCCTCGGTTCTTCTTTCTTACTTAAGCCAAAGTCAGTCTGTCAGCATCCTGTCATCTCCACCTTCAAAATATGTCCAGAACCTGACAGTTCTGATCGAATCCACCACTCTGGTCTGAGCCACTTCTATCATTCACGTGGGCGATTTCAAAACTTCTGTGCAGCTGGTCTCCAAGGATGCCACTTATCCACAACGGACCTCACACCCCACTACTCATGCCCTCGTGGCATCCCCTCACCTTGAATCCAGACCTATAACCATCTTCCGTCCAGGAGGACCTGGCAGAGGGACTTTGAAAGCTGAGCCATAAGAAGCCTTATAGCTTTTGATTAGGGCTAGTGAGGTCTTCGCTCTTAGGGAACTCAGCCACTGTGGAGGAATTCTGACCACGCTGAGTCCACCATGCTGTGAGGAAGCCCAAGTTAGCCTGTGGAGAGGTCACACGAGGAGAGAAATGTCTGGCCTGTCCTTCTCTTCCAACCATCCTGGGACAGGACAACATGTAGGCAAAGAGCCAGCCAAGGCTGCAGATGACTGCAACTTAAGTTGCCACCTGAGTGTAACTACCCAAGTGGAGGCCCCAGGTGAGACCCCACATAGCTAAGCCCAATCAACTCACACGTCCATGAGACATCAACATAAATCACTCATCTCAGCCACTGAATTGTGGGGTTGCATTAGTCAGTTCTCGCACTGCTATAAAGGCATACCTAGGACTGGGTAATTTAATAATAAAAGAGGTTTAACTGACTCACAGTTCCTCAGGCTGTACAGGAGCCATGGCTGGGGAAGACTCAGGAGACTTACAGTTACGACAAAAGGTAAAAGAAACACAGGCACACCTTCACGTGGCGACAGGAAAGAGTGTGAAGTAGGAGGTGCTACACGCTTTTAAACTGACAGATCTTGTGAGGACTCACTCACTGAAATCTGCCCCCGAGATCCAATCAGCCCCCCGAACCAGGTCCCTTCCCCATCATTGAGAATTATAATTCAACGTGAGATTTGGGTGGGGACACAGAGCCAAACTGTATCAGGGTGCTGTGTGATACAGCAATGGGTACCTGGCGTACCTCTGTACGGGTCTCCCCACATCTCCTCTTGCATACTATGTCTCTGCAGGGTTGCAAATATAATCCCTTAAAAATTCAGGTTACAGAGCCCAGGAGGTCAAGGCTGCAGTGAGCTGTGACCATGCCACTGCACATGGCCAGGCGCAGTGACTCACACCTGTAATCCCAGCACTTTGGGAGGCCGAGGTGGGCAGATCATGAGGTCAAGAGATAGAGACCATTCTGGCCAACATGGTGAACCCCCTATCTCTGCTGAAAATGCAAAAATTAGCTGGGCATAGTGGCATGCACCTGTAATCCCAGCTACTTGGGAGGCTGAGGCAGGAGAATCACTTGAGCCCCAGAGGTGGAGGCTGCAATGAGCCAAGATCGTGCCGCTGCACTCCAGTCTGACAACCGGGTGAGACTGTCTCAGAATAAATAAATAGATGCTGTAGAAGCCCAGTGAGGACAACGACTGTAGCTATTCTTCTCAACAGTGTATTCTCAGTGCTTGGACATACAGACCTGCAACAGTTGTTGAATGAGTAAGTTGGTCACAATGAAATAATACGATTAGCCTCCATTAATTGAACACTATGCTAGGCAGTGTCCCAAGCTCTTTACATAGATAATTGCATCAAAACCTAATTTTCTTGTTTTTAAGATTAAGTCCGACCTGTGGCAAAACTGTAACATGAATAATCTTTATCTTTGGGGCTCCTTGACCCTTTCCCTCAAGAATCCAAGATCCAAGACTTAGGATTGTTCTTCCCACTGGCAAACTCTCTCCCCATCCCCAAAACTGGGGTGTCAGGGTAACTGGACTACCCTCTCCCCACTGCTGAATGATGTACTATTGAGAGAGACCAAGAGGTGCCCTGGGTAACCTGGGGCCACATGTAGGTAAGTACTTGCTGAACGGTATTGAGTAGGTCTGGAGGTAGGCATCACTGAGATTCTTGATTTTCTTACCTGCAAGGAACCCACATATTGTGATGAAAATATCAAACTACAAAAGAGGAAAAAGGATTCTGCTTTCACCCCTGCTCCTACCCCATGTGGGAAGAGAACTCTGAACCTCTTACAGGAAGACTACCTATTCCAGATGCTAGGATGGTGCATTAGATATAGAGACATGCTGCTTACATTCCTCCTTCAAGAAAGGACTCACTGCCCAGCTGTGAAGAGTGTGGGTTGCTGACAGCCTTCAACTGTTAACTCACTCAGATTTGCCTCAGCCCTTTTCAGGTGGCCCCCGCCAACAGAGCAAAACTGTGGTACAAAGGCCTATGCATTCCTGCCTAACATGGGTTCCTCTCACACGCTCCAGAGATGCCCACTGGGCTGACAGAGACTTTGTCAAATCTGTGTCATTGTCTGGCAACTCCCCTTCCCTAATTCTGCTTTCTCTCTTTTCCTTTCACAAGTGTTATTCCCCCAGTAAACCCTTTGCCTTCCAAAAAAAAAAAAAAAAAAAAAAAAAAATTCAGGTTAGATCACATCATTCTACTGTCGAAAACCCTTCAATGGCTTCTTATATCACTCAGGAAGAAAAGATCCAAAGTCCTCACCGTGGCCTTCAAGAGCTTTAAGGGATCTGCTACAAATCATCTCCCTCATCTGAACTCTTCTTCTAATTCTTTCCCCATGTTCATTCTACTCCTGTGCCTCAGGCTTCCACACACTCCTCAGACAGGGCAGCCGCTCGCTCTCCTCCCCAGGGTCTCTGCACTTCTGCCCTGCTCCCTCCCTGACTTCATCCAGGTCTCTGTTCAAACAACTCACCAACAGTGAGGTCTCCCCCAGCCACTCAACGTAAACCAGCTCTTCCATTACCATCGGTCCTCATCCCTTCTCACTTCCCCCACCTGACCTGTGCATTAACTTATCAACTCTCTGCCAGAACCAACCGCATGGATTTAGATCACTTTTTCCAGAAACTAGAATGCATTCACTGCAAAGTAGTTGCTAAATACATATTTTCTGAGTGAATGAGCATGTTTTTAGGTGTGGGCTCAATTGGATTTTTCTCCTTTTTTAACTTTTATTTCAGGTTCAGGGGCATATGTGCAGGCTTGTTATATAGGTTTTAATCAGGACAGGTACTGTAAGCTTTGAAATTCTTCAAGAAGCCAGTGCCTGAGGTGAACAAATCTATTTTGCTTTAAAATCATATATCTGGACATACTTTTCTGACTCTTCAAGTGAAAATTACTTGGAAGCTCCCATAATACAATCGAAAGGGCTCTGAAAAGAACCATGTGGGCCGAGTACGGTGGTTCACGCCTGTAATCCTTTTGGGAGGCCAAGGCAGGTGGATCACAAGGTCAGGACACTGAGACCAGCCTGATCAACATGGTGAAACTCCATCTCTACTAAAAATACAAAAATTAGCTGGGCATGGTGGTGGGTGCCTATAATCCCAGCTACTCAGGAGGCTGAGGCAGGAGAATCGTTTGAACCTGGGAGACAGAGGTTGCAGTGAGCTGAGATCGCGCCACTGCACTCCAGCCTGGGTGACAGAGCAAGACTCCATCTCAAAAAAAAAAAAAAAAATCCCATGTGTTGGTGAATCCTTGCTGTGCATACCGAGTCACAGGCTGTAGGAAGCCAGGCAAGCTGTCTTTAGCTAAATTGAATGATCACTATTAAGACAGGCGGCACATCAGTGATATTTGGAAACAAAAACACCAGCATATGAATGTGACCAATGGGGTAATTATCAGTTCAGGCAGACCCTGAATGCACACTGGCACAGCTCCACAGCTGTAATTACCCCATTAACACAGGACGGGCAGTCTTAATTCACAGGCCGCACATCCCCTCTTACCCCCCAGTCACTTCAGGATGTGGAAGACACACGCCATGTCAGGTGTGAGGTGAGACAACAGGGGCCACAGGATTGGCGATGACAGTCACGGTGACAGTTGCCTCAGCGCCACACTTTCACCCAAGCGAGCCGCTCCCACCGCTTACCGCACATGTCCTCCTATCACTGAACAGTGTTAGCTTCCTGTGGGTCAGCAGGGAGGTCCTGGAGTTCTCCCCTGCTGGGGATCCAGAGGTCACGATGAGCTCTGTCTCCCACACATGGTGATGCCCTGACCTCAAACTGCACATCTCTAGCTTTCCCTGCCATAGCGGATGACACCATTGCTGCCCCCAAAACTCACATCCTGGCTCCTTCCCGCCTCTCACACTCCACGTCCAGTCCATCAGCAAACCCTGCTGATTCGACCTTGAAGACACACCTAGAGCCTGAGCACTCTCCCCACCCTGCCTCGGTGGAAGCCCCCATCAGATCGCATCAGGACATGGCTCCCAGTGGGGTCCCTGCCTCCACTCCTGATTCAGTCGCTCCTTGCATCTGAGGCAGTAGGGTAAGAGATGGGGCTCGGACACTGGACCAAACAGGACTTGCTGAAATAGGTCCCAGGCAGAAGCACCTTCCCATGAGGCACACCCACAGGGCACGTCAGTTTACCATCGCCATGGCAACACCCAGAAGTTACCACCCCTTTGCACGGCAATGACCAGACGAAATTACCATCCTTTTCCAATAATTTTCTACATAAGCTGCCCCTTAATTTGCATGTAATTAAAGTGGGTATAAATACGACTGTAGAGCTGCCTCGGAGCTGCTGCTCTGGACGCACGGCCTGTGAGGTAGCCTTGCTCTGCAAGGATCAGGGCCTCTGCTGCTGCTGTTCCCGCTGCTTCAGTAAAAGCTGCCGTCCAACACCACCGGCTTGCCCTTGAATTCTTCCCTGCGCAAAGCCAAGAACCCTCCCAGCCTAAGCCCTGATTTGGGGGCTCCCTGCCCTGCACCACATCCACGTTCTTGCTGATGCAACTTCTTGGCTCCTCATAGCTGGAGACAGAGTTACCTTCCCCCTCCCCTGAAAGCAGGCAGACCCTGGGCCTGGCTTTGGCCAACAGAATTTGAGCAATGCCTTGCTCCATTCAAGCCTGCACCTTGCGAGGTCTTCTGTGCCTCTGCCTCCTTCATGCCCCAACTGTGCCCTGGCCAGAAGCCCTATCTCCCCTGATGGAGGAGAGGAGAGCAAGGCGGTCACCCCGGCCCAACCAACCCAGACCCTGCAGTGGCCACCCAGGCACATGTGAGCCCCGGCTGGACCAGAGGAGCTGTTCCGTCTGGTCCAGTCAAGCTGAGATACTCCATGCAGCCAACCAGAGGCTTGGGAGCAATGATGGACTGTGACTGCTTCAAGTCCCAGGCTTTTAGGACAATTTGTTATGCAGGCTTATTGGGACAGTTCTACAACTGTTGGAATTCCACCTTGGTCCCTAAGGCTCTGGCCAATTTATTTTCAATGTGGGTTTCATTTTTTACTCCCCCACCCCTGCCGCCACTCACTGTCTGGCCCACCTTCTTCTCCGTGGACATGTCAAGCATCCACACACCCCAGGCCCTCTGCACTCCTCTCTGCCTGGAATGCTCCTCCCTGAATGCTGACAGGGCTCCCTCCACCCTCTGCTCAACATATATGCCTAGGGAAGCCTCCTGGACCACTCTTTAAAGTGCCACCATATCACTTCCTGCACCTTTACCCAATTTACTTTTCTGCAAAGCACCTATCACTGCCTGGATTATGTCACATGCAGTTGACTTTTTCTTCACTGGGAGTTGAATGTTGAGGTCTGTTTTGCTAACTGCTATACCCCTGGTACCTGCAACAGTGCCTGGCACATCGTGCTCAATCAACCCTTGTGAATGAGCGAACAGTAACGCAATAAGCAGCCTGGGCCCAGGGATGCCAGCTGCGTCTCACTATATAGATCCCTGTTCAGATGTGCCCAAGTATCCCTTTCCCTTGGCAGGGATGCTGGAGACAGTGCAATTTCCCAAAGGACAGGGTGGGCGTGCCGGCGGTCTCATTAGACCATTCCACTTGGTTCAGACTCCATTGCTCTTCCGTCTCTCGGTATTTCAAATTCCATGGACCAGGAATGAATGGCTCAGGAATACCACCTTTTCTCTTGTACAAGTCCCATCAAAAAGAACTCGGCTGGGCATGGTGGCTCACACCTGCAATCCCAGCACTTTGGGAGGCCAAGGCAGGCAGATCACTTGAGGTCAAGAGTTTGAAAGCAGCCTGGCCAACATGGTGAAACCCCAACTCTACTAAACATACCAAAAAAAATTAGCCTGGTGTGGTGGTAGGTGCCTGTAATCCCAGCTACTCAGGAGGCTCAGGCAGGAGAATCTCTTGAACCCAGGAGGGGAAGGCTGCAGTGAGCTGATATTGCACTACTGTACTCCAGCCTGGGCAACAGAGTGAGACTCCAACTCAAAAAAAAAAAAAAAGACAAGAAAAAGAACTCTTCTTGGGTTCTTCCCATATGTGGGACAATCCAGCTTTAGCATTCCTCCCCAGTTCTCCTTGCTAATGATGCAAGAAAGACGGAAACTCCACATGCCATTAGCTCTTCTTCTCCAAAGAAAGAGACTTGGGAGAATTGCTCCTCCATTGCTATGAAAATGTTCCTGGCCACAGTTCCTTTTGTATTTTCTGTATCCGCTGACATAACATTCGGAGTAAGAAAGCCATGTCCCGCACTCCATGCTTTGTTTTGCTGTGGAAGCTGTGAGCACTCTTCTCCTAAGGAGTGAGAATTGAGCAATGTTCATATTTTCTTTTATGTCCAGCCTCCCTGGAAACCTGGAGCCAAATGAGACTCTTGGAGTAATTGTGTTCAGCCTGCAAGCTGGCATCTTTTAGTTCTCCCATCTTGTATGCAAACATTCTTCTTCCTTCCATATCACTTCATTGTATTTAATGACTTTGGTAATTAGACCATATCCTTGGAAAGAAACATAACAACAACACATTCGCAGATAATGAAGTCATCAATTTTACCATTTTTTTTTAATTACGAAAATCAAAAGGGACTTAAATCAGGTTAAATATCACTACATGATCCATGCTGAGGGTGGGGAAGGATGGTCTGGCGAGTTTTAGTATTATTCTCACATAATTGTTTCAGGAAACATTCAGCCCCAGTTTCAGTCTTATCTATTTCACTAAAAGCTTTTATATCTGGAAGGAAAACTCTATCCTGCTTGCAATTCAGTAAAACTCAGTGGTGGGTGTGATTTGGTGGCCCCGTCACCAAGCTCGTCAACAGACTGGCACTTCAGCATCTTTGCTCTGTTTAGGCAAAGGAGAGGGGCTGTGAGCTGGCCGTCGGGCCAGCATGGCTTCAGGTCCGCTTAGCTGGGAATCCTGCACTGCCTGACAACGTCCCAGGATGGGTCTCTGATCCCCGTAGAATCCTCTTTGGCTCTCAGCAAATTAGGTTGATTGAAACTGTACTGAGGTTCCAATTCCACTCACATCACTGACAACAAAAGAAAAAAACGCCACGAACTCAAAGAGTCTGAGGTCAGCGAGGAGGGAAGATGCTGTATTGCTGGCTTTGAAGGTGGAGTACCAGGCCCTGAGCAGCCCTTGCAGCTGGAAAGGCAAGGAACGAATTCTCCCCAGAGCTCAGAAAGGCACGCAGCCCGGCCGACACCAGACTGTAGCCCTGTGAGGCTCATCTTGGACTTCTGATCTCCAGAACTGTAAGAGAATACATCTGTGTTGCTTTAAGCCACTGAGACTCTGTGGGGTCACTTCTACAGCAGCGGTAAGAAACAGATACACGGTTTCTCAGCCTCAGTACCACTGATGTATGGGACCAGGTGACAATCTGCTGTAGGAGACTGATCCGCATTCGATGTCGAGGGTTTTATAACCCTGGCCTCCTCTTCCCCACTCATGTCAATCAAAAGTGTCCTCAGTCATTGCCAAATGTCCCCGGGGGGAAGTTACCCTGCTGAGAACCATCTTTCATGGTTTTTTTAATCCAGGAGACTCTCAGCTAAGCTCCTTCCACCAAGGGATTCACGGCACATCCTCCATTAAATTCACTAAGCCCTGAACATGTGTCCCAGGCAATAAAGGCAGAGGGTTGGATAAATCACGGTGTGTGCCCTAAGAAAACTCACAGTCAGTAACTGAGGCAGCTGCTTAAAGAATTACGTGGTAGCACCTCCTCTTGAGAGTTACTTCCTGAAAACTTAGAGCACACAGTGAGAAGCTGGATAGTCAGCTTGCCGAGAACTGCAGGACCAGCTTGGTTCACATTCAGGGTGGGTAATCAGAGAACAGGGCACCTTTCTTTGCTAACTGAGATGTAATCATTCTTTTCTAATTGAGAGGGAATCCACATGCCATAAAACTCACCGTTTTGGTGTGCAATGGCCCGGTGCTGGTACATTCACAAAGTCTTACAGCCATTATGACAATCTAACTTAAGAACATTTTCATCACTCCAAAAAGAACCTCATACCCCTTAGGGGTCGCATCCCCTCATTCCCATGCCCCATCCTCTCCACTCCCCGCAACCTCCTCCATTCCCTCCAACTTCCTCCACTCTGCCTTACCCCCTCCATTCCCCCTCACACCCTCCACTCCCTGCCCAACCCCTTCACTCCCCTCCCGTCCCCTCCATTCCCCTCCCACCCTCTCCACCACCCCACATCCCCTCCACTTCCCCCCAACTCCCTTT
>PVKV010012658.1:34998-64667 GCA_004027835.1 Alouatta palliata | reverse complement strand
AATTCTCCTGCCTCAGCCTCCCGAGTAGCTGGGACTACAGGCACGTGCCACCATGCCCAGCTAATTTTTGTATTTTTAGTAGAGACGGGGTTTCACCATGTTGACCAGGATGGTCTCGATCTCTTGACCTCGTGATCCACCCGCCTCGGCCTCCCAAAGTGCTGGGATTACAGGCGTGAGCCACCGCGCCCGGCCTTTATCACCAATTATTTTAAGCTGATAACAACTGTTTGCATAAACAAGCAAGCCAAAGAAAAATTAATAAAGATGTTATGCCTTAATTTTGTCTCCTGATTTTAAACTTTTTGTTGTTTCTATTTATATCTTATTGTACTATCTATGTCTTGAAAAGTTGTTGTGGTAATTATGTTTGATTGATCTACCATTTAGTCTTTCTACTTAAGATAGTTTATATACCACAGTTATAGTTTTTAATGTTCTGTGTACTTTAAAATTCACTATTACCAGTGAATTTTTTACTTTCAGATGATTTCTTATTGCTCATTAACATCCTTTCTTTCTCATTGAAGTACTCCCTTTAGCATTTCTTGTAGGACAGGTGTGGTGTTGATAAAATCCCTCAGCTTTTGTTTGTCTGAAAAAGTCTTTATTTTTCCTTCATGTTCAAAGGATATTTTTATGGATATATTATTCTAAGGTAAACTTTTATTTTTCAGCACTTTAAATATGTTATGCCACTCTCTCCTGGTTTGTAAGATTTCCACTGAAAAGTCTGCTGCCAGATGTATGAGAGCTCTGTTGTATGTTATTTTATTTTATTTTTTCTCTTGCTGCTTTTAGAATCCTTTCTTTATTCTTGACCTTTGGGAGTTTGATGATTAAATGCTTTGAGGTTGTCTTCTTTGGGTTAAATCTGCTTGGTGTTCTATAACTTTTTTATACTTGGATATTGATATCTTTCTCTAGGTTTGGAAAGTTTTCTGTTATTATTCATTTGAATAAACATTTTACTCCTGTCTCATTCTCTATCTCCTCTCTAAGGCCAACAACTCTTAGTTTTGCCCTTTTGAGACTATTTTCTAGATCCTGCAAGTGTGCTTCATTTTATTTTTAAATCTTTTTTCTTTCATCTCCCCTGACTGTATATTTTCAAATATCCTGTCTTTAAGCTCAATGAATTCTTTCTTCTGCTTGATCAATTCTGCTATTAAAAGACTCTGGTGTATTCTTCAGTATGCCAGTTGTGTTTTTCTGGTCCTCAATTTCTGCTTAATTCTTTTTAATTATTTCAATCTCTTTGTTAAATTTGTTGAATTCTGAGTTCCTTCTGTGTGTTAGCTTATTTTTCTTTTTTGTTTTTCCTCAAAACCACTACTTTGAATTCCTTTTCTGAAAGATCACATATCTCTGTTCCTCCCTCATTAGTTCCTGGTGCCTTATTTAGTTCATTTGATGAGGTTATGTTTTCTTGGGTGGTCTTGATACGTGTAGATGTTTGTCTGTGTGGGCACTGAAGAGATAGGTATTTATTGTTGTCTTCTCAGTCTGGACTTAGTAATCATCCTTCTTAAGAATACTTTCCATCAGAGATGATCCAAGATGGCCAAATAGGAACAGCTCTGGAGTGCAGTTCCCAGCAAGAATGCAGAGGGTGAGTGATCACCGCATTTCCAAATGAGTTTTTACTGTCCACAGACCAGGAGATTCCCGGGTGGAAAAATGCCATGAGTCTCCAGCATGGCTGTTTCAGCTGGCACAGTAGGTCTCCACACAAAAACTCACACAAATATGGGCAGCCGTTTCAACTGGCACCTGGAATGCCTGGGAGACAGAGCCCATTCAACTGAAAAAAAGAGTGCTGAAATAGGGCACCAGATGATCTGGCTCAGCGGGTCCCACCCCCACAAAGATGAGCAATCTGAAATGCTCTGGATTGAGAGTTCACAGCAAGCACAGCTGGACCCGGGATGGTCAAGCTCTGTAGGGGGAAGGGAGTCCGCCATTACCGAGGCAGTCTATCACTACGGAGGCAGTCCACCATTACTGAGGCAGACCACCATTACTGAGGCAGTCCGCCATTACAGAGACAGTCTGTCATTACTGAGGCAGACCACCATTACCAAGGCAGTTCTAACTATACCCCTATAAACAAAACTGCAAGGAAGTTCACACAGCAGCTGGGCAGAGCTGACGACAGCTCAAAAATGCCACTGCTGGCAGACTGTGACTAGGCTACCTCCTCGCTGGGCAGGGCATCTCTGAAAAAAGGCAGCAGCATGACAGGAACTTATAAATAAAACTCCACCTTCCCAGGACAGGGCACCTGGGAAAAAAAAGGCAGTTATGAGTTCCACCGCAGCAGACTTAAACGTACCTGCCCAGCAGCTCTGAACATAACAATGGAGCTCACAGCTCAGCACCTGAGCTCCTATAAGGGATAGACTGGCTCCTCAGGCAGCTCCCCGACCCCCATATATCCAAAGAGACACCTTGTAAAGGAGAGCTCAGGCTGACACCTGGCAGGTATCCTGGGACAAAGATAACAGAAGAAGAAACTGGCAGCAACCCTTACTGTTCTGCAGCTGCTGCAGGTGATCCCCAGGCAAGAAGGCTCTGGAATGGACCTCCAGCAGCCCTACAGTAGAGGGGCCTGACTGTTAGAAGGAAAACTGAAAAACAGAAAGAAATAACTTCATCATCAACAAAAAGGATGTCCACTCAGAGACCCCATCTGAAAGTCACCAACTACAAAGACCACAGGTAGATAAATCCACAAAGATGGGAAGAAACCAGCACAAAAAGGATGAAAACACCCAAAACCAGAATGCCTCTCCTCCTCCAAGGGATCATAACTCCTCACCAGCAAGGCTTAGTTTTTTTTCGACAGGTAAGTGTCATAAAAAGGGAGAGAGAACTGTTGTAGACTAAGTGATTTATCAACCAATCACAATGTGTGGACTTTGGATCTTGATCTCAACAATACACTTATGCAAAGATATTTTAGCATATTTGGAGGAAATTGAGTATGGATTGGTTATTAAATTATATAAAAGAATTAAGGTGAAATTTGGTGAGATAATGACATTTCTCTTATGTTTTAAAAGTTCATATTTTTGGAGGTACATACTGCTGCATTCAAGGAGAAATGACATAATGTCTGGAATTTGCTTTAAAATACAGCCAAGTTCCCCACTCCTCTATATCAAACACCTAAATAAAAAGAAATGAACAAAAGACTAAAAGTATGTGTATGGTAGATGGAACAAGAATGGCAGGATATTGATAATTCTTAAAACTGGATTATGTGAACATGACGCTGCATCCCTATTTTATAATTATCTCTACTTTATTCTGAAAATTTCTACCACAAAAAATTTGCTCTTTGGCCCTTTTTATTTAGGGATTTTTTAAAAAACTGGGAAATTTAGTTTTTTACAAGGCTACATTTGCCCTATCTTCATTCTCCTTCTGCCTGGGGACAGTCTGCAGTGCCCTTTCAAATCTGGGCCCACTTTGGTCCTCTGGGTATTTCTAATGCTTTTTTAATGCAGTGACTTCTGGAAGTTCTCCTTATACTTGCTAACTAATAGTCCCACTGGATGGGGGCCACTGCCCCAAATGAGGTATCTCTAATTTTAGATTGGAATCAGAAAGATCCAGATGGGTTGCCACTTATAACTGGTGTACATTTCAGCCCATGAGCAGAGATGTGCAGGAAATAGTATGCAGTTTTCTTACATAACTTCACTTAATTTGTAATTTGAGCCTTGGTTCTGCTGATGTCCTGTTTGGATTTCCACCTTTCCCTATTTAGAAATCATGCAGTGCTGAGGTTTTGAGGGTGGGCTGAGAGCATAGTCTCTGGTTATTGGAGCATACAGCTGAAGTTTAGATGCCCATCAGCTCAGGACGTCTTTAGGTGGTGTGACCCCTACGCCATATGTGAGACAGGTCTCCGTAATCCTGCTTGTACGCATAATATAGCCAGCCCCTCTTGAAGTTTTTGCTACATGTACCTCTCCAGCCACATTTTAGAGGGCTCCTCTAAAATCCACAGTTTGAAGATCTCTCTCTCTCTCTCTGACCTAATCAGTACCTCTCAACACTGTGGTAGAGTAAGAAGGGCAGGACTAATTTAAAAAATCCTGCTTCTATTTTTTTTCTGCTAACTTTCCTCTTTACTGCAGAGTTTGAGGTTTTGGAAATAAAAGTCAGGTGGGGTGTGGTGGCTCATGCCTGTAATCCCAGCACTTTGGGAGGCTGAGGCAGGAGGATAGCTTGAGGCTAGGAGTTCAAGACCAACCTGGGCAACATATTGAGAGCCTGTTTCTAAAAAAAAATCAGCCAGATGTGGTGGCTCATGCCTGTGGTCCCAGCTACTCGGGCAGCTGAGGTGTGAGGATCACTTGAGTCCAAGAGGTTGAGGCTGAAGTAACCTATGATCACACCACTGCACTCCAGCCTAGGCAACAGAGGGAGACCCTATCTAAAAAGAAAAAGAAAAAAAAAAAAGAAAAGAAAAAGTCAAGATGATTGCATGCAATTGGTGCTTTCAGCCCTGCCACACCCTCCTCTGAGCAATGAACACAAAGCCTGCTACCTGCTTGAGTCCAGAAGGGAAAGGGTGAAATAAAAGGAGAAAGGAAAAAAACTAAACAGAAACATGTTAACATCTCAAAATATTCTGCCACATTTGAAATACGGGAGACTTGAATTCATTAGAGAACTTCTGCTGGAAAAAAG
Organism: Alouatta palliata; assembly: GCA_004027835.1. Lineage (NCBI taxonomy): Eukaryota > Metazoa > Chordata > Mammalia > Primates > Atelidae > Alouatta > Alouatta palliata. The sequence continues at coordinate 59,963 of PVKV010012658.1, read as the reverse complement.
GAATTGTTCTTGAAAACGAGGTCTCTGCAGGTGCATAGACTGTGTTGGATGTAGGTCCACTGAACGCTGTGATGTCATCATTGAGGTCAGAGCATCTGCTGAGGGCGTGGTGACCTTTGACCCTTAACAGCCCCGCTGTGTAGCGAGCACTGGGCAGTGCTGCTCGTTCACTAAGCGGTCTGAGTTCTTCAGCCATTTAGGAGACAATACTACTTTTATTCGTACTGAATCTTTTAAATGAATGTCCTGAGAGCCAAGAAAGGCCAATCTACAGGAAAAAGGGGGAGCTGGACATTAAGCATCTTCTAGAAACTCTTCTAGATGATTCCATGAAACGGAAACAAAAGAGGAAACATTTGGAAAATGAAGAGTCCCAGAAAACCGCCGAGAAGGGAGGAGGTCTGTGCGGGGCAAACCGTCTAGGGCACAGGCGTCATTGGCCAGCCTGAGCCTTCTTTAGGGAGGAGTAACTGAGGAGAATGTACCACCTCTGCAGCAGGGCGGGGGAGACCTGGCTCCTCGCTGATGCCGGCACATCCATCTTGAGGGTACCCGGCTGTGAGGTGGCACAGGAAGTCCAGATGCCGCTGGCAACAGAAAGCCAGCTTTGCTGGTCTGAGAACTTCTGTACCTGGAACTACGTCAGTCTCCGGGCAGGCGGGACGGGGGTGGGGGACCCACTTACAAAGACCCAGCGATGCAGCCTGAGTCTCGTCTTTCTCTCTTACTCTGTTTGCTGTTTCCCTGGGGTGACTGAGTTTGGGGTGTGAAGGGTGCTGGTAGAAATCTGTGAGTTGCATGCCCCTTTTGGCAGAAATGAAAGAATAGCCCAACGGGTTAAAGACCTTGTTGAAAAATATCTCGAGAAGTGAAATGCTTGTTAGAAAGTAAACACTTGTTTAGGGATGGCGTCATACTGAAGCCATGGAGGTTTGATTCCTTCAGCAGGAAGAATTAACCCAATAATCCAATAGAGTTTGTGAATCCAGAGTGTGGGACTTCCGAGAGGAAATGAAGCACAGGGGAGGGGCCTTAAAGCCCTGTCAGTTTACTTCCCAGGAGGCATGATAATGGCATGTATTAAATGTAAGCAAGCCCTTTGTTCTGAAAGGGAGATGGTCACATGAAGGAGCATGGCAGAAAGGAGCCTGCCCCAGATGGCCCTGGAGGCTTCTGCCGCAATTAGAGCTCAGCAGGCCTATGAGGCCCAAGGTCATAAGGACTGTAGGTTGAGCCCAGGGAATGGAGGCATGGAGAGTAGGCCTGGAAAGGAGGGGGTTGGGACAGGAAGGGGAAGGCAATGGTTTTCCTCTCGTTAGCTACCCTTACATTTCAGAATATTTTCTCTCTCTCTCTCTCTCTCTCTCTCTCTGTGTGTGTGTGTGTGTGTGTGTGTGTGTGTGTGTGTGTTGGAGCAGAAGGACTGGGGATAATGAGAGTGCAGTGGTGGGTTCTGCAGGGTGAGCTTCCTGTCACCATGCCTGCGCCTGGGCAGCACTCAATACACATAACAGTGTATACTAAATTTTTGTTAAGGGTATTCCAAGAGACAGTCACTCATATGCCCATATATACTCTGATACAGGAAAAAAGTCACACACCTCCACACACAGTGCATATAGTTATATACACACCACTCCTCTATTACATACTCACACAACCCATGTGTGTGACAGTCCTTTCTTCCTACAGAGATTTCATGTGTGGTGTGGTGTTTGTGTGTGTGTGTGTGTGTGTGTGTGTGTGTGTCTCTCTTCAATCCTCACATAAAAACAGCAACCTTAAACTATCTCTAAATACCTCCTTAAGAGCCCCACACATCATATATGCCATATCTGTAACATATTGTATAGCAGTGCCGGGCCCACTTTGCCACAGACCACAGCAGAGATTCACCACCATCCCTTTATTAGGGTTGCCATATGAAATACAGGATGTCCAGTTAATCTCGAATTACAGATAAACCACCAATGATTTTTTCGTATGAGTGTGTCCTAAATATGGTACAGAATATACTGACACTAGAAATAAGGATGACAAATGTTGCATGGGACATACACTAAAAATTATTTGTAATTTATCTGAAATTCAAATTTAACTTGGCATCAGCTATATTTGCTAAATCTGGTGACCCTTATATACTCATAATGAGCTGACCTGTTATATACTTACAGATTTCTGTTTAGTGTCTGTCTTCCCTGTCTAGAATGGAAGGTCCACTCAGAAGAAGGACCGTTTTGTTCAGTATTCCTACAGCCTAGAAGAGTGGACTAGTGTCTGATACATGGTAGCTGTTCATCAAATATTGCCAGATGAATGAATTAATATACATTATAAATATAAGCCACATCATATAATCAGGAAAAGTTACGTATTGCATAATTCCAGGGTTGTAAACACAAACTACGCACACAAACTCCATAGACACAGATACGTTTCTACAGTATACCCACATGAACCTACACATATCAAAGGCTAACTGATATGCATCACTCTTATACTGTAGACGTATTCATAGTTACCACACAGGCCTACATTCCTAACAATACATTATCAGAATACCTGTTGACTGTAATTAAATACCAGAGTATCTACCAGAAGCCAGTTTCATAAACCATGTGTGTTTACCACACCTGACAATATCAGCCACTCAGTAAATACTTGTTGGATGGTTAAATGATGCACAAACATAGCTCATCCACCATATCTCTGTGTACGTCATACCTTTCTCAGGAATGTCAAAGTCCAAAAAGGATGTCCTGCACTCTGGATCCAGTGGAGTGGCCAAAGGCTGGAGCCAAGGGGTAGGAGAAGTCTTCTCTACCTCTGAGTACTTCTCCTGCATTTCTTCTTCACACAAGCTCATCCATGGTGGTAAGGGTGCAGGGTTCCTTGGGCATGAGGCTCCTTGCCTGCGGGATTCATTGGGCATAAAAATCTTTGAGTGTGGTGCTCCTTGAGACTGGGGCTCTTTAGGTTCAGGGCTCTTTGGGCGTGAGATTCTTTGGTTGCAGTGCTGCTTGGATATAAGACTCTAGGAGTGGGGCTCCATGGGTTTGGGGCTCCTTAATTGTGAGACTCTTTGGGTGTGGAGCTCTTTGGATATGAGATTCTCTGGGTGTGTGGTTCCTTGAGCATGGGACTCTGGATGCAGGGTGCTATGGGTGTGAGACTCTGGGTACTAGGCTCATTGGGTGCAGGGCTCTTTAGGCATGGGACTTTTTGGGTGCAGGGCTCTTTGGGTAGAAAGCAGGAGGCCCATAGATCCAAGCATGAGGCTGAGAAGAAACTCAGGGCAGTTAGATGTGATCAGAGCTCTGCAGAAGTGTCTGGACAAGATGACACAGCTGCTAGAAAAGCATGGATATGAGCTCAGTGTAGGAGAGCATGAGCCCTGGTGTGCAGTCAGGCAGTCAGAGAGCGGTGGCCAGAAAAGTCTGTGCTTGGAGTGTAGAGCCATAGGACCAGATTAAGCACCTTCAGCAAAACTATCTGGGCTCTGCCTTTGCCTTCCAGAGAAGACAGAGTTCCTCAGCTCAGGCCTCCAGCACTGCAGCAGGACTCTCTAGCCCACACACCTCACACATACAGCCACACTCTCCACAGGTACAGTCTCCGCACACACACAACCCAAATGCATGACCTGCAGTGCCATTCTCCCACACCACCTCCCACATTTCACAAATAACGCATCAGTGATGGCACCAACTCACAGCTTCATAGCACACACATGCTGCCAACATTCCACATAGGCTGCAGTCCTTACAACCATACTCCACACCCCTGGATACAGACACCCCATCAACATCCTTACACACAAATAACACTAGAATCACTGCCCCACAGTATGAACAACAAATACCAAGCTCACCACACAGCTGCATCACACCATAGTCCCTCTTTCCTGCACCACACATTCAACTTATGTTCCCCCAGCTTCTGGCACGCCCTATGCATCTGCTCATGTTTCTAATTTCCTTTTCCAGGAATCCAGGGAATACATCAAGACAGCCCCCAGCCTCAGTCACTCCTAGCCCAAGTTCAGGAAAGAGGAGAGACTCCTCCTTGCTCACAACATGTCTCCTTGTCGCCCCATTCCTCCTATAAGACCTGCATGTCCTCTGTGTGTGTAAACAAAGAGGAAAGAGGCATGAAAATATACTGTATGCAGGTACAAATGAAAAAAGGTGTAGCTATCTCATGGGAGACAGAGGAAACTTCAGAGTCCTTAGAAAAGCAGCCAAGGATGGAAGAAGTGACCCTTCCTGAGGTTGTGTGGGTAGGTACTCCCCCCTCGGATGTGTCCACCAGAAACCTCCTTTCTGACAGTGAGCCCAGTGGGGAGGAGAAAGAGCATGAGGAGAGGACAGAGTCAGACAGCCTGCCAGGTTCACCGACTGTTGAGGAGAGACCCAGGGCCAAGACACCTGACTGGCTGGTGACCATGGAGAACGGCTTCAGGTGCATGGCCTGCTGCCGGGTGTTTGCCACCATGGAAGCCCTCCAGGAGCATGTGCAGTATGGGATCAAGGAGGGCTTCAGCTGCCACGTCTTTCATCTCACCATGGCTCAGCTGACAGGCAACATGGAATCACAGAGCACCCAAGAGGAGGAGGAGGAGGAAAAGGATGACTATGAGGAGGAGGAGGAGGAGGAGGAGGAGGAAAAGCCAGAAGAAAAGAAAGAGGAGGAGGAGCAGCCCACAGGGGAAGACCTTGGCCTGCAGAGATCCTGGAGCCAATGTCCAGGCTGTGTGTTTCATTCTCCAAAGGACATTCCAAAGGACAGGAAGTGAGCAAGAGCTGGGTTGGGCTGGGTCTGCTGAGGGAGCAATGGCTTCCCTGAGCCAGTACTCTCTCCCCAGTTCAGGCTTAGGTCTCTGTAAGGGACATTTGGGGGCTTTACTGGCTCAAGGAACAATGGAGAGGGACATAACTGGGCTCCTGTTCCTTGCCTAGGCATCTAATAGAGTCTTGATTGTAAGCCAGGATTTGTCCTGAGCTTTCCAGCCCCTGCAGGAAGTTCTGAGAATTTCAAAGGTCGCATTAACTAAGAAGTGTCTTTCTCTGGTTTGATTTTCACACAGCAACTGAAACTTATGGGCCAGAAGATACTGGAAGATGGTGTGGCTTTCTCTTGCAAGAGGTAAGGCCTGAGACTTGAAGTGTTCTGAGGCGGTGTTGTGAGGCCCAGAGGAATCCAAGGAAAGGAACCGCAGGGATGCCCTGGGTTACCTGCTGGCTCTACAGCTGAATCAACTTGTGGTGTACCTAGTACTTCTGGAGGAATTGTCCTCCATTTGTTTAGATGATGAGGTGAAGAGCATTGACTGGGAACTTTCTCAATGTCTCCATGATTGTCCTCAATTTTAAGAGGAAATCCTGGAGCTCTTCTAGGCAGATAAAGCTCAGTGTAACCTAAAGGGCCAGGATTGGCCCTGAAAGGACAGGGTGCCAGCAAGATCAGAGGTATGGAGTATGAGAGCCTTTGGCCCGAGCTGGGAACTCACCTCAGCCGATGGATATAGCCCTGGGGAAAAGGGGAATTTGGAGAGGTAACAACATGATCCTGATGCAATCCCAAGAGACCTGGAAATGTTTCAGAACCTTCATTTTGCTGCAGTTGATCTGGAAATGAACTTACTGTGGTATGCATGGCTCCGAGCTTTAAAACAAAGGTGAATAGTAACTGACGCAACGCTCATGTTGTTTCTTGCCTCTTCCTGTTTTGCCTCAACTGTTTTCTTCACTTCCAGGGAGAAGAAAGAGCCATGGAGATAGTAGCAGATAGACTGCCCAAGGTATGAAGGAGATGAGGGACCAGCGCTCAGTCTAACATGTAAACATTGTACGTAATAAAGGCTGTGTTTCAAACTTTCCCTCGATATGTCATTTAATTAACAAGTTAATCTACCTATCCATCATTTTCTGTTTTCTTTTTTTCTTTATCTTTTTTTTTAGATGGAGTTTCACTTTTGTTTCCCAGGTTGGAGTGCAATGGCGCGATCTCAGCTCAGTGCGGCTCACTGAAACCTCCACCTCCTGGGTTCAAGTGATTCTCCTGCCTCAGCCTCCCAAGCAGCTGGGATTACAGGCATGCACCACCACACCCAGCTAATTTTGTATTTTTGTAGTAGAGATGAGTTTTCACCATGTTGGTCAGGCTGGTCTCGAACCGAGTTCAAGCAATCCATCCGCCTCGACCTCCCAAAGTGGTGGGATTACAAGGATGAGCCACCGTGCCCGGCCCTATTCATTATTTTCATCTGTCACTCTGGTGGTTTGTGAATGAAGTTTTATACCAGCACTGAAGATATCTACCAGCCTTTTCCAGAGGGAGCAATACCCAAGCTCCTGGGATTGATTAGGCTTCTGTGTGACAATGTTTCCAAGGCTGGATACCACATTTCACGTGAGACCATGACAAACTCTGCTACATACCTATGTTTCCATCATCCAGCTTTGTTAAGCTTAGCATTTTTCTATGTTTGCTTCAGTTGGCTTTGAAGTAAAAATGATTACAAATACAGTCATAGTCCCCTGTTCCATTGCCTTACATGTGGATTTTGAGTATTTTTTTTAGTACTTCTGTGCATGTCTTATACTATTACATAAATATATAAAATTAAATATATAAAATTAAAAGTTTCACATAGCATTGTACTTCATTATTCCTTTGCAACTTGTTTTTATTAAAAAACAGGTTTTTAAGATTATCCATTGTCATGAACATATCTGTAGTTAATTAATTTTTACTACTGTATTATAGTCCATTCTGTCAATATGCCAGGCGTGGTGGCTCATGCCTGTAATCCTAGCACTTTGGGAGGCCGAGGCGGGTGGATCCTCTGAGGGCAGGAGTTTGAGACATGGCCAACATGTTGAAAACCTGTCTCTACTAAAATTACAAAAATTAGCCAGGCATGATGGTGCATGCCTGTAATCCCAGCTACTAGTGGGGCTGAGGCAGGAGGATCGCTTGAACCCGGGAGGCAGAGATTGCACTGAGCTGCACTGAGCTGAGATTGTGCCACTGCACTCCAGCCTGGGCAACAGAGCAAGACACTGTCTAAAAAAAAAAATGGCAATTTTTTATTTATTTTATTTTTGATGAAATTTTAGTTGCATCCAAATTTCTTGTGTTACCATACAGTGTGAGTCTCTCTCCAGGATGTATACCCAAACAATCATTGCTATGCTAAAGTATATAGATATTTCAGTTTAGTAGTTATTGCCATGGTATATTTCTTCCTTTATTCAAACATTTTTTTTCTATTTTTGTTCTTCGATAATGATGAATGATTAATGCTTTTCTCCACGAATTTTATATACAATTTTTATTCAATGTAGTTCAAGATTTCTTTTCATTCTCCTCGTGAATGGTATATTTTTTTCTATTATATTTTAGAATTGGTTATTATTGATGAGTATTTTAAATTTTCATTTCACATGTAGCAACCTTTTTGAAATTTTTCAGATGTAAGTATTTCTATGTAGTATTCTGTATTTTTCTATATTCGATCATATTAAATACAACTAAAAAGAATTAGTTTTTTTCCTTTTTATTTCTAGACAGCACTTGCATTTTTCTTTTGTTAACTGAACAGGCTAGGACCTCTGGTGCAATATAAAATAATAGTGATCATAAAAATAACTTAAGTTTTTAAAAAATGGTAAGAATGAATATTGAATTTTATGTGGGTTTGATGCGTCTATTCAGATGATTTCATTCCTGTAGTTGTTAATTTTGTGTAATGTGTCATAGGTTTTTGGATGATGAACCATCCTGACCTCCCTGAAATAAACCTTATTTTACCATTTCTTTCTTTCACTAAATTGTTGAATTCACTTTGCTATTAAGAAATTTAGGATTTCTATGACTATTCATAGATAAAACCAGGGCATAATTTTTTTCTTACATTATCATTGTCCATTTTTTTTTCTTTAAAAAAAAAAAACAAAATTAGCTATCTCCTATGCCATGATTATTTTCTCTCTCATCTCTAAAAGAGCTTCTATGGAATAGGGATTCATTTAATCCTTCTTTTTAAAAAATGTAATTTAATTAAAGTTCCAGGATACATGTGTAGGATGTGCAGGTTCATTACATAGGTAAACGTGTGCTGCACCTATCAACCCATCGCCTAGGTATTAAGCCCCGCATGCATTAGCTATTTATCCTGATGCTCTCCCTCCTTCCACCCCACCGACAGGCCCCAGTGTGTGTTGTTCCCCTCCCTGTGTCCATATGTTCTCATTGCTCAGCTACCACTTATAATTGAGAACGTGCAGTGTCGGGTTTTCTGTTCCTATTTAAGTTTGCTGAGGATGGCTTCCTGCTCCATCCATGTCCCTGCAAAGGACATGATCTTGTTCCTTTTTATGGCTGCATAGTATTCTATGGCATGTACATGTACTGCATTTTATTTACCCAGTCAGTGCAGGATTCACATGCTGCTTTGATTCTTCTGGGTGGGAGCCGCCTACCGCAGCTGTTTGTAGTTGGCCATCTCGGCCCCTCTCCTCCCATTTAATCCTTGAAGTTTTGGTAAAGTTTTTCTTTAAAAGCCTTATGAACTAGGATTTTTCTTTTCTTGGGTAGAGAGATAAAAATAATTTTGCTAATTGTTTCAATTTATTGTTTAAAGTTTTCAGTTTTTCTCGAAACAAGTTTATATTTTTACAAATTACATTTAATAATACAAAGTAGTCCATAGTTTTGTCATGGTAGTCTGTGATTTAAAAATCCTCCATTTTAATTATGTTTGTATTTGTTTTCTAATTTGTTTATTTGTGCATTTACTCACCTAGTTCACCTGATTAGTGTTGCCAGAGATTTGCTAATTTAATAATTGAAAATAAAATCTTTTAGTAGTATTGATATTTTGTATTATCTCCTTTTTTAGATTTTCTAAACATACCTTTATTAATTCTACCCTTTTTTTATAGGTTTACTCAATTTTTTCTTTTTCTAGCATCTATTGAACACTTAACTTATTGATTTTTAATCATTTATATTTTTAACTAACTGCATGTGAAGCTATGCAAATTTTCTGAAATGCTATTTTATTAGTATCCCACAAGTTTGCTGTGTTATATCTTCATTGTTGTTTACTTCTAAATGTTTTATAATTTCTATTCTGGTATTCTCTTTAATCTGTGAATCACAAAGGAATACATTTTAAAGTCGCTAAAATTTTATTGTAACCTGGTACATAGTCAGTTTAAAAAATGTTTCATATGTACTTGAAAAGAATGTGTATTCTCCTTTGGATTCAAGTTTATATGCATATCTGTTAATCAAGCTTCTTTATTTTATTCAAATTTTTTTGTCCTTACTATTTTTAAGTCTGATCTTCCAGTTTCTGGTATAGACTGGAATATTTTACAGTGATTGTGAGCTCATCCATTTCTCCTATTTGTACAGAGTTGGCACATCTATTTTGAAACTATATTACAAGTCACATGAAAATTAATGTTTTGTACATTTTTTGGTTGATTTTCTTATTGTCAAATACTTTCCCCCACTTTTTCTCTATTAATTACTTTCTTGCTTTAAATTCCATTTAGTCTGATTTAATAAGCTTTTTGTCTAAGAACTGTTTTGTTGTACTTACAACATTGAATCTGCTTTTTAGTAAATGAGTTTAGCTCATTACACTTATTTCGAAGACTGAGATGTTTGGAAGGATTTCCACCTCTTCATCTGTGTTTTTCACTTATCTGGTAGACCGTGTTGGTTCCCATCAGTTCCCTCCCTAATATCACTCTCTGTTTCCTGCTAGCTGAACTCTGAGTTTGTTCGGGGTTTGAGCTTTACTGGGCACGGCCTCAGGAGATGAATCTTGATTTATTGAAGCTGGTCATATTGCTCCATTCCACTTTTCTAGTGATTATTACCAAATAAGTAGTAAGGGGAAGTTTGCTGGGAGCTTCTGGCAGAGATTTTCCTCTTTGATAAAAAGGGAGTAGCTCACGGTAAAAAACCCTGACCCCTTCCTTCTTGTCTTTGAAGGTAGATGGTGGAAGGTGTAATGCCTACAGTTATGATAACTGTCTTTCAAATACGAGGGGATAGCCGTAAAAATTACAGAAAATCCCACTCAGGGACCTACTGTCACTGAGTCACCTACCTCTCAAATCTGAACTTTATGAAACAGTAATGTCATTATTGTTGAAGGTGCTTTTAGTTGGGCACACTATACTGATATGCCATCTGTGATATGTCACACTGCTATATGCTCATAAAATCTGCATTTCTTTTCCTCCTGAGCATTTATGTAAACTGTATTTCCTATCCTCTTTTACATTTAGGTGGGGCCATGTGGCAAGCTCTCTGATAACATATGGTAGAAGCAATAAATGCCACACTCCCAGGCATGGCCTGCCAAATCTTCCACATGATCTTCTAAGTCTCCTCTTTTCTCCTTTTTGCTGGAATTCATGGAGGATTTAGGTTCCTGAAAGATGGAGAGTTCAACAGGGAGGATCTAATATCATTCCTGCTTGTTCTGCAGGCATAAAATGCTTAATGGAATGGGTTCCAAATGAGCTGCAGGCAGAGTTCGCTAAGTTTCTCCAAGTGTCTGAGACTGGGAGTGGTGGCTGGAGTGCAGGTCAAGTGCAGGCTGGCTAGTCCGTAGATACTGATTCTCTTCCTGGACACATAGTCTTTAAAGTAGTTGTCCTTGTTCCTGGCCATACTAATCTTTCTCCCTCAACACTTTTCTCCCTCTTGCTCTGACTTTTCAGTATAGGGAAATCTTTCTACCTGTTGAGGTGAGATATATTGTTTGTTCACAGAAATCTTTCCTGTTCTCCTGTGGTTTCTGCTTTTGACATTCCATAGCTAACAATTTTCCTTTTTTTTCTCCTCTGTTTCTGCTGGGTCTTTATCTTCCTAATGCAATGAACTTGAAGTGCTTAGCTGACTGGATGGAGAAAAATCCAGTAGCAAAGAGAAGTGCTAAAAAATATTTCAGTTAATTTTTCAAAGTAGCATCCAGCTATATATTTTAAAATTTTAGGAGTAATATAGAAATATTGTCATCATAAAAATGCAAATGATACTAAATTATTCAATGTATAAAAACAAAATTAAAGTCCCCTTCAAATTATCCCTACTGTCCTTCAAGCCTACTTCCTTTTGCAGAGATTTTGATTATTTGTTGTTTGGTTTCAAGATCTTTGGTCTATGTATTTACATGCATAGATGTTTTATATGATACATGTAGCTTTATAGAGACTTTTTATTCATAAATTGTATCATACTATGTGTAATCTAAATCAACATTTTTGTTGAAGATCTTTTAATGCCCTTAATATAGATATTTAACATGAATCTTTAATATAAATTCATCCCTTTTTTTAAGCAAGTGTAATTTATTTAATTCTAGTGACAAATCATAATATAATTATGAGAAAGTTGTTCCTTTCTCCTTCAGTTGTCTCTTGACTTTGTTAACCAGATTGCATTTCTCCTGAGCATTTAATGATTATCAGGACTGTCTAATAAAATACTTTAAATGATCTGCAGTTTCCCTATAGAGGGGTAAAATTTTAAACTCTGTATTTCAGTTCTCTCTCAATATCTGGAATTTTCTTAACTATTTCTTCACTTAAGGTTGAGTAATTGCATGATTCATGTAATTACTTTCTCCTTCTAAGGTACTAATTTTGATTGTGTCTTGTGAATTCCTGAAAAATGCTAGTCTTCCGGTCAAGATATTGGGCCCTTGATCAAGGAACTTAATTTCTCTGGCCTCAGCTTTTTTATGTGTTATGGAAAGGTTTGGGCTAGCTGGCATCTAGAATGCTGTGTGTCTGTGAAACCTCCTCACTTATTTGTCTGCTATTTGAGAAGAGAGGGTTTTCTTTTTTTTTTGTAGAGACAGAGTTTCACCACATTGACCAGGATGGTCTCAATCTCTTGACCTGGTGATCCACCTGCCTCGGCCTCCCAAAGTGCTGGGATTATAGGCGTGAGCCACCACGCCCGGCCTTTTAGGCCTTTTTTTTTTTGGTAGGAGAAGAGAGGATTTTCTTATGAAGCATGAGCATCATAATAATTAACATTTATTGTTTTTAACCTTGAATTGGACAGAATTTAACTAATCATACCCGGCTTTTTAGTTATACATTATGTTACATATATTTTTAGCTCTAAATACTTTATATAATCCTTGGTACTATTTTAAATAGCATCTTACTTTCTCTTACATTTTCTAATTTGTTATTTCTAGTGTAGAGGGACTGGATTGATTTTAAAATTTTTGGTATTGTAACCCTCTGCTTGGTGAACTATATTATTAGTTTTTACTATTTTACCTGTGGATTTCTTTGGGTTCCTAGATAAATGATGATATCAAATGTAAATAATGTATTCCATGAATAGTTCATTATAATGTATCTTATATATGCTTTTAAAAGTCATAGTAACTTTTTTTCATATATTTTTAGAACTCCCCCCCACCCTGCAAAGGGGAACTAATATCAAGGATCTGCATATATCCAGTCCATGTTTTAATTCTTTTCTTGTATGTATATATCCATAGCAATATATAGAATTCATGTGAATATTTATTTACATAACTGTTTTAACATTATGAAATGTATTTTATTTCAATCAACGTGTTTTCAAGATTTATCCATGTCAATTCATACAGATCAAGATCCATTTAACAATTTGATACTGTTCCATCATATGCATGTGGCCTCATTTATTTTCCATTCAAATATTATTGAACAATTGAATTGCTTCCATCACTTCTCTAGAACAAACAAGATTTCATAGAACATTGTGTAGATTTCTCCTGAGAGTCAGAAAGGGTCAGGCTGTTTGAAGGATTGTGCTTGCCTTTGGCCCCCTTCCACAGGCCTCCTCCAGTCAGACAGTTGAAGCACGGTTGACATTTGTCAGAAATTTGAAGCACAGACGAAAGGAAAATTCTCCCTAATGGGGAGACCTAAGTCACTGCCCAGAAGGTAACAGGTTAATTTTAGGTACCCTGTTGGGCCCTCGGGAGAATCTGGGCTAGCCTGTGCCTTGTCCCTCTGCCTCTTCTCAAAACCAGTGTGGAGAAAAGGAGAATCCAAAAGCTGTGAACAGACAAAGGGAGTGATCTTGGGGTTTGGAGCTGTTATTGAGATCTCAGAGTAGACTGTGAGGGCACAATGCAACCAGATGGCCCGGCCCTGCCTTCTGAGAACTGCTTTGCAACGAATACTAGTAATTACAGTGGTGCCAGACACATACTGCTGACATGGACCACCTTGTCACAGAAATCTGCTGCTTTATGAACATCTCTTCTTGTTCACACACTCTTGTTTCCCATTATTTGGTCACTGCCTTTTGTACTTCACTAATGTGAATCATGATAGCTAGGGGACTGGGGACATGAATGACCCTTCTTGCTAAGCAGCGTTAGTCCATAGCTTGAAGGTGAGGGAGAAGGTCAAACTAAACTCAAGAAGGAAAGATGGTGTTGAAGAGATGATCTCAGAGCTGGGTGTATTTTCTCAAAAGTTGTCAAATGATGTGTAGCTCCAGGACTGCAAGTGTTTCCTGGAGGCTTGCTGCCATGGGGCTGAGTTCACTCAATGAAGGAACCAGGTACCCCCTTTATTTCATTCCTTGCTCACACCTGTCCTTCTGCCAGCTTCTCTGCTTTTGATAAATACTCTGCAAGACTGATCTTCTCCTGAAACCACTTTCTACTTGTTATTCTAGTCTTATTTATGAGCACATATTGTCCCTTTCCAATGTTCCCCTAAAATTCCACTGCAGGGAGTTTATAATTTGATGATCATGCTTCTTGCCATACTCTCAGCAGCCTCTGATAAATTTTATCTACTTTATGCCATAGTATTTGCACATCAAGAATTCTTACTAACTCTGCAGCTGTAGGTTAACCCATTAGGAATCTTGTCTTTTTCTCTCTTTTGACAAACCTTTTCCATCTTTGAAGGTACTTTGCTTGCCTCTTTCCTACCTCGACTCTTTTTTTTAAGTTTATTTTTTGCTATTTCAGTAAACTTTCAATCTCCTTTCCTAATTTCCTCACAAGCATGTAGAATTTATTCCTTGCAAATTAAAGAATGTTTGGTTCTTGAAAAGGGATAACCTCATGGGTCTTCTTGCAATTATGGACGCTTCCCTTTCTGGCAGTCCTTTAAAGCAGGCCCCATGGAGAGTTGTAGTTGAGTTCCAAACCTTCTAAGAACAAAACTCGTACCAAGAATACCTCCCAGCAAATTAGAGTCCTTGGATGACTTTCTAAGCTCAGCTTTGAATTCACATCCAATTAAGATAATTTAGGTAAAAATCATGGTGCTGTATGTGTCCTGAAATCCACTTAAGTAGAATAAGAAGAACAAAGAAATCCCAAAATTAGAAGAAAATTGCACTTAAAATTAGGGGAATGGTCCCATTTCACAAGTTATGAAGAATATCTGCTATACATGATAAAGTTTCCCTGTTTTTAATCTGGTCAAGGGTGTGTGTGTGTGTGTGTGTGTGTGTGTTTGTGTGTATGTATGTGTGTGGTTGTGGTACAATGAGGGTGGAAGTGAAGCTGAAAGGACCCTTTGATCTCTAGTTATTTTTCCAGACAGGTTCAGGGGAACTCCCCATTGCCTACAAGTCCTACATCAGATTTGAAAGATTCCTGCTGTTCCTGGTAGGTTTTTTTGGAGCAACATAGAATGCAGAGGCCTGAGGTTCTCTTCCTATGTCTCTCAGTTGACATGCCACTCTGAGATTTCCTGATCTTATCATGCTGCTGCCAAGAATCTGATATGAGCACCCTGCTTCTCTGGGTTCCCAGACCCTTCTCATTCCTGGGAAATATTTATCCAAGTCTCTTGGCCAAGCCCTTCCTCTCCAAGGCATTCTACTTCTTCAAAACTGTAAAGCCCCCTATTTTTTTTTTAACAGTAACTTTGATGGCTCATTAAACCTAGGGCTAAAATCACTGTCAGTAGGTAAACTAGTTTATCTTTTTTTAGGGGTCATGAGAGTTTGATCTTTAAACCTCTCTAATAAGGAGGGACATATAATAATAAAATTAGCTAGATATTACTGAGAACTGATCTTGAGCCAAACACTCTTCTAAGCATTTGTTTGGCTCATGCAATCAGTCTGAAGAATGACTCTAGGAGGCAGATGCTGTTTTCATCTTAGGATGGGCACCTTAGTAGTCTAAGAAAATGTGAGCATAACTCCTGGAACATCTGGGAACTTTGTTCTTTTTCTACAGCCTTGAGTTCATCTGAGACGAGACCACACTAACGTGAAGAATATGAAAAGGTAGATGAAGAGTTTGTTCATGCCTGAGGTTACTGTACATTGTAGTCATATCAGCTACTAAGAAGAAATTCTAAGATCAGTGAGATGCACCCGGTCCAGATAAGGCACATGATTTCAGATGGAAATCATGTGCAGAAAGCCTCTGACCTGGGGGAGTTCTGAGCTTGTTCTGTTTCTTCTCGCCAAGTTTAGGTTCAGGGGATCCCCCTTCATACCATTATCACCTGTATAGGTGTTGGAGCCATCCACAACTCAGGGCTTTTAAGTGTCCTGGCATAGTGGATGCAGAATAAGTTGGATGGGACACCCCTGAGTGCCATTCTTGCTGGAGAGTCACGGGTGAAGTGCTGGCTGTTGGAGATGCATGCTCGCATGGGGGCAAGCAGAGTGTCTCAGGATGCCTGGTCTGCACTTGTTTGTGTATCCTGTTCTGCCCAGCTCCCTTGTCTAGCCACCTATGAACTTCCTTTATCCTCAGCCTGGGAAGTCCCTGTCTTCACAAGGGTAGGACAGTTGCCTCATTTTCCCTCATCATATCCTTTCTCCAAAATATTGCATTGTGAGTTTTTCCCTTTCCCTAGACTCCTTTATCTCCATTTATTTTTGTTCTGTCATCTCTTTCCTGCAGCCTGCTGACTCAATGAGGTATTTCTTTCTATCCAAAGATGAAAGAAATACCAGCCATTCTGAAAAAACAACACAGACATACCAGAAAACCTTCAATACATTTATCCCGCCACACTTAAAAAAAATCACACAACTAATATATTGAAAGTCTCACTGTAACAGCTCAAATGATTTAAAAATTGAGTAAAATTTAATTTTTTTCCAAATTCCTTCCCCAATTTATTTTAGTCCTCAAGGTTAATCTGATTAACCATTTACTATGCTATCTTTCAGACATTTTCCTATGCACTTATACAATTTTCTTTTTTCACATAGAATATGAACGAGGTCACCTCCAAAATGCTGTGATTCTGTGATTCAGTCTCTCCCATTGAGTCATCCACTGATAAAATAGTCCCTTTCACAGAGAAATATTTCCAGTAGCTAACAGTTAATATATGCTGAGTGCTTACTGTGTGTCAGGCACTCCTCTAGCTGCTTTATATATAATTATCACATATAATTTTTGCAACATCCCTATAAAATAGGTATAATTATTGATCCTATGTGACAGATAAGTGCAGATAAGCACAGACAATACACAGAGGTCAAATGACTCCTCTAAGACATCATAGCAAGTCAGAATCCATGCCTGTAATTACTTGGCTCTATTGCCACCATCTGGGAGACAATGGTTTTGCCACAAAAACCTAAAAAAATCGTGTTAAATTTTTACTTCTCTTCAGACAAGCATGGTACTGTTATATAGAAGAGGTTAACTAAACTAACCCTTTATGTTATAAAACCCCATGTAGCTGGATGAAGGAAAGCCAGCTACAGATTCAGGGTTCCCACTCCCCACCTCCCCTTTTTTAGAAAATAGCTTCTTGTATGCAATTCATGTAGTGTCAAGTCTAGGATGTAGTCCAAATATTCAGGGAAAAATGGAAATACATAGAAAAGTACTTAAGTTGGCAAGTACTAGGAGCATAGTATTATCGGGGTCCAGGTGGAGACCCACAGAAAAAGCTTGCCTGGTTCCATTCCAAGTCTTTGGATATGCTCCGCCAACTGCCATGGTCCCTGGGTCAGCTACTGTGCCCATTTGTTGATACAGTAGCATTCCCCATCTGGACGAATTATAAGGAAGCCTTAATTTGGTTAGCAGTTCTACATTCTTGACACAATAATATTTTCAGAATGTGGGAGGACGTCAAACTATGGAAATATCCCTGAGGAAATTTGCTTATTTAGTTTTCTTCCATCTTCCTAGTACTCTGGTTTTTTGTTTTTTTTTTTTTTTTTTTTTTGCTAAACACCTGGGGTTTTGCTTTCATTTTTCAGATATATGTTTTTCCTTTGTCTAATGAACTTTCAGATACTTTCCGATGAGATATTAAGGTTGGAAAAAATAACCATCTCTTTAAAATAAGAAAGATAATGATAATGATAGGTATATAAAGCCGTAAAACTGAAGATATGCTTCACTGTAGCCTGTCAACTGGAATGGAAAGATCATGAGCCTATAAATAAAAGCCGGTGATTCTCTGGGGCACCTTTGGGGTCCTTATTCCTGATCCTGGTGAGCCTTCACCATTTCCAATGAGTAGGGTTGACACATAAAAATACAGTATGTCTAGCTACATTTGAATGTCAGAAAAATAACGAGTACGGTTTTAGTCTAAGTATGCCCAAGTGTTACATAGGACATATTTATATTAAAATAATTATCTGTTGTTTATCTGAAATTCAAATTTAACTGGGTATCAATTTTATTGGCAAATCTGGCAACCTACTGATGTACCACAGTAGAGGTAGCTAAGGGAAGGCACAAACTGGTTTTTGAATAGTCACAAGTTGCTTGAAGCATTTCGGGAACAACGTGAAATCTTGACTGTAAGTACTTCTTTGGGCTTCCCTGAGTTGGGGTGACCTTCCCTGACCTTCCTCTTAAGGGCTTTCTAGTAAGTCTGGAAACCGATATCTAAGGGGGAATCCCAAAGTCATTCTTACCCTCATGACTTTGTTTCCAGTTCAAAGTGGAATCTTCCTAAAAATAGCTGCATGTGACCAACAAGAGATGATGAGGTTTGTAAAACTGGGATTAACATACCTTTTACCCTTATGTGTCAGGTTTTTCTGTCTGGGGAGATTTGATGGGATTGATGTGAAAGATTCCAGGTCCTCAGACAGACAGAAGATGTCCTGTTACACTTCTAGATGCATGTTCAGGCTCTAGTGGCTCAGAGAGCACAAACAGACCCAAGCTTAGATGTGTCTAGGGACCAGGTACAGACTTCAGTTTCAAGATGACCTTTTATGGCTCGTGGAAACAATGAACTACACAGTTTCCAGAAGAAAAATCACAGAGGAGATCTTGGCTTCATCACGTGTAGGCTCTTATATTTGGTTCTGTCTAGATGGTGTTTCAAAGATGGAGTTGTTTACCACTTTGGAGGTCCAGAAAATTCTCTGATATACTCTTTGGACTCTCACTTCCTGAGAAAAAACAGGGCTGAGGCTATAGAAAAGACATGAATTTTCTGGGCTGACAATGGCACTGCCCATACCCTGAAGATGGTGCTGCTGCTCCCTGTAGAGTGCAAAGGGATTCTCATTTGTTTTGTTCCCTTTCATGGCACAAATATCTGATATTTATGTAACACTGGTATTACAAGAACCAAGGAGAGCAAATTGTTAGTAATAAGATTGTGTAGAATGGGAAGAATGTTGCTGAAAATTCACAAATGGCACATGAAGAGGCATGGTACTGGGCTGTGAGTGCAGGCCAGGGAGTGAGGAATAGCATTAGAAATTGGCCAGCTTGTCATTTGTCTATTTCTTCAATAGATATTTACTGAGTTACTGTCATGTGTTAGGTAGTATTCTGAATTTTGCGATGAAACAGTGAAGAAAATAACTTTTCAGTTGTTTAAGGAGCTTATAGTTCAGTCAGAGAGATTGATAAATAGGCAATGACAATATAGGAGATAGAAGAGGTAAGTGCAGACTGTGGAGGCAAGCAGGAGAGACTGCTAGTTAAGTCTAGTTATTGGGGTAGGGAATGGAGGACCCGAGAAAGACTCTCAGCAGATGTGACATTGGAGATCTGCAGCGTTACTAGGAATTTTCCAGAACTTTCTCAAGGATGGAGAAATGGAAGAAAGTTTTGGGCAGAGGGAAAGTCTATACAGAATCTCTAAGATGAAGGGAATGTACACATTCATCAGTATGGCTAGGCATAAAATGCAAGGGAGAGAGTGGCTGGAGATGCGGCTAGGAAGGGAGACAGAGCTCTGTTGACTGTGGTAAGAAGCTTGGACTTGTTCTGTGTACTAATAAGCAGAGGAATGACTTCATCAGATGTGTGTTTTAAAGAAGTCATAAGGTGCCTGGGTATGGAGTGGCTTTAACTAAGCGTCAGTCCACATGGAGTAAGCTCAAATTCTTCTGTGTGAACCAGTGTCCCACAGGGGACTAGGTAGGTCTCCGGGGCTAAGGTGGAGAGTGGTGGACAGTGAGTTTTGTTTTTTGTTTTTCTGTTTCTTATGTGAGGCTACACCACCACATTGATTCCACTAGGAGTAGCATACTTCTTAGTAAATTTCCTGATTTTGCAAGGCAGATCTTGCTTTGTGTTAAATTACCTTAGGATCCAAAGGGGCCATCACTATAGAAAAAGGATCTGGTACATGTAGTAGCCAAATGAAAATAACAACTGATGGGAAAAAATAAAATTTAAGAAATTCTGGAGCAGGGACCTAGAAGTGTGTAACAGTAAAGGCCAAGATACTTGCAGAATTTCTAGCTATATGACTCTTGGCCCTCTTTACCTTCTTTTCTTTCTACCCCTAGAAGCTTGGGAGGCTGAAAGGGTATTTTAGAGACCTTTGATCATATTCTTTTTTATTGGTCCTTCCTACACATTTAATAGCTTCTTTCTTTGTCATGAGAAAAAGATTAAATTAATGATGGAGATGATAAAATGAGTTGCACCGCCTGAGGCAATGTATGCCACATGTTGTAAGCCATGGTGAAGGTGTAGCAATTGTAAATTTCTTCAAAGAAATCTCTCCGGTCCAAATCTATGCCAGCTCAGCGTGCAGTGCTGCTCCCCTAGAACAGAAGGGGACAGTCCTTGTGGGATCACCTCAAAGGAGGCAATGGAGTTTTGACTGGACCTCACCACAGGTAATCATTTTTCCCTTCAGAAGAAGTTATCAAAAAGTCAGAAAACATCTCTCCTCTTAAAACTGGTTGCTGAATGCATCACTTATTTAACACCCTCTTTTCTCCACCAAAGGCTGTGTGTGTGTGTGTGTGATCCAGATCTACTCAAACATTTCAGAATTAATGTTAAAATAAGAAATGAATTCAGTGTGTTTTTATGAATGAATTTTAATACATTTTAATTTATAGACTGGTCTAAGTCTCTTGGCTCTCTAAAATATTTACCCTGTTTTTATTTTAAGAGAAGAAAATTTAGGCCTATTTCAGGGAAGGGGGCCACTCCTGGAAGACTTTTTAGCTTCACTTTTGTGGAAGGTTAAATATTCCTGTGGAATGAATTCCAGGACGAAAAGGAAGCCTCCAGTCACATTGATAAAAGATCTTCAGTTCTCTCAAGCACAGACTGTATGAAAAGTTTCCATTTCTCCATATGTGTGTTTGTGTATGTGTGTACGTGCACACACACCTATGCACACACACCTATGTTTACATTTAGATTAACACTGAATTGTGTTTCACAACCAAGGTGCAAGAGGAAAGACTAATCATGGCAGACACCCCCACTGCCTCCCTGCCACCCTGCATGGTTTGAAAGTAACAGAATTGCCTGAACAGTAATATGCTACTTATCTTCCTATCAGTCATTCAATACCACTTACAAATTCCAAAGGGCTACTGTTAATAAAATGCTCTTGCTTTCCATTTCTGAGCATGTTTCATCGTTATCCATTTTGATCTTGGAAATGTAATATTTAACAAGGTACCAGTATCTGTGAAATATCATTCTAACAAAGGATATCAGTATTCTCTATGGCTTTTGTTGTACTAGGATTTGACCTTCCTTGCTAATTATTGGTCTATCTTCCTAGCTTAGAGCTTGTTTGGACGTACATGTCTTCTATCTGTTACCACTTCAGAGCTTTTGTCTAGAAATTAGACTGGTAAAATAACATAGAAGGGTTTTCCCCTATGATAACCTCTTCCTTTGATACAAGTAATTGAAACTGGGTTTGATAGCATTGGAGGATGTAAAGTTTGAAAGTTTTAAGAAAGACTTGGAGAATCAGGAGTAAAAGAGAACTAATGCAAGTGGGTATAAAATATTATTTTACCCAAAATGCTACTTAAAATGGAATTGAATTTAGGTTTATTATGGAAGATGGTTACACATTAGGTCTTTTAAGTTCTAACACCCCAATGTTCTTTAAAAATCTATTTTAGAATAAAATTGCCAGAATGTGAAGAGGTAAAAGAAAAGTCAGATTGGAAGGGTGCTATAAAAAATAAACTTCCCCATCAATGACCAGGCAGTGTGAATGGAAGTCAGATGGGAAAGGAAACAGATGCAGAGATGGTCTTGTAATTAATGGAGCTTACAGCTCTTTAAAAATGCTAACCTCAGTAGAGCGCAGTGGCTCACACCTGTAATCGCAGCACTTTGGGAGGGTGAGGTGGGCAGATCACTTGAGGTTGGGAGTTCGAGAACAGGCTGGCCAACGTGTTGAAACCCCATCTCTACTAAAAATACAATAAGAGTTAGCCAGGCATAGTGGCACATGCCTGTTATCCCAGCTTCTTGGGAGGCTGAGGCAGGAGAATTGCTTGAACCTGGGAGGAAGAGGTCACAGTGAGCTGCAATTGCACCAGTACACTCCAGCCTGGGTGGCTCTCAAAAAAAAAGGAAAAGAAAAAGTGCTAACCTGAAAGAAGCAGGTCCAGAGCAGGAAATGAGAGCTTCTCATAAAAGTCCACCCATTTGGCAAGGCCACCAGGGTGGAGAACATCTTCATTTTTGGTACACAGACCAGCATTTCAAAGATATGAAGACACAGGTCTTTATCTGAAGGTTGTGGATGGATGATTGTGGATATCATATTCTTTAGATATAATTTCTAGAGCTTACTATATACTCATTCTAAGGAAAATATTTCTCTCAATCTAAGGACCTAAGAAAGCAATGGGAGGCAGAAAGAGAACTTACTCCTGTCTGTTACTCAGGGAAATTTCTTAGTCTCTCTAACCCTAACTTCCTCATCTGTAAATTGGTGATGATCATCATAGGGTTGCTGTGAACTTTAAATGAGATCATGGAGATTGGTCGCTCAGTGCAATACCGGGCACATAGGAGCTGCTTAATAAGTGGTAACCAGCAACTATTACTAAAATCATAAAGAGTAATTTATCTTAGGGTTTTGTCAAAAGAGACTTACTATCTTTGCTCAGTTGCTTAGATTACTTGTGAACCCCTCTTAATTTGCGCTTGGCGTTTGTCTTCTATTGGCAGTTCTTTCAGTGTCCCTCCAGTTTTTGTTAGACCTTACCTCTTTGGTGTACTCTGGCAGACTTCCAACTGTTGTTGTCTGCCATCTTCCAGCCTAAGAGCTTCTATAAGCTATCAATGTCTGCTCTGTCTATGTAAATAGCAGGGAGGAAGGTACGGGAGCTAAGAGCTCTCCAGGAGCAGCCCTCAACCAGTGACTGATGGGAGGGGTACATGAATGCCCTAGCTCCCTTCTTCACGTGGAATTTTCTGATTCCCAGAGTTTCTCTGTGGATTAACTCCTGTTGCCTCTAATATTAACTGGTAAATAAGAAACACTTTAATGCTTTTTTGATCTTCGTTCTCACTGTCTTACTCCCCTATTGGATATCCCCCACCCCATTTCTCACATTTAACTACTTGAACTAGGATGTTTATTACTGGGTTTGAATCTGGGAGAAACCATATGAAGACATTTTATTGAGGAAACAAAGTTGTCAAGTTGCTTTCTATTAATCTATTAATATCTATTAAATAATCTTTTAATAAATTATTTTTTGTTTTTCTGTTTCTTATGTAAGGCTAGACCATGCATTGATTTCACTAGTAGTAACATGCTCAGTGAGGGTATTTTTTGACATTTAAAATGCAATTATTACTTTTATTGACAAATTAGGGACATAATGGACATTTTCACATAACAAACATAAAACAGTCCCAAGACAATGGAGTATAAAAGTGTAGCACACAGGTTACTACTCTTCACCCTCATCCTCTCTCTCAGCACTATCTGCTCCAGCCTCCTTAGAATCCTTCTCAAGGGTAGCCATGTCCTCACGGACTTCAGAAAACTCTCCTTTCTCCATCCTCTCACCCACATACTAGTGAACAGAGGCATGCTTTGCATATGTCAGGTCAAACTCGTGGTCCTGGTGAGCCCAGGCCTCGGTGACAGCTGTGGTGTTGTTCAGCACGCTCACAGCTTTCTGCACTTTGGTCCGGTCTCCACCAGGCACCACAGTGGGAGACTGGTAGTTAGTACCAACCCTGAAGCCAGTGGGGCACTAATCTACAAACTGGATAGTATACTTGGTCTTGATGGTGGCAATGGCGGCATTGACATCTTTGGGAACCATGTCATCATGATACAACAGACAGCAAGCCACGTATTTACCATGGTGAGGGTAAAATACCATGGTGATGGCTGGCTCAAAGCAAGCATTGGTGATCTTGCTAAAATTACCTTTATGGTTAACTTACATTACCCTATACAGGTTATTTGCTGACAGTATTGTTTAGATAATTATACAGTATAAAGGTGATATAAAAAGCATAATGGCTCTATTAATTTTATAATTCAATGTAACTTTAAACATATAAGAATAGGTGATATGTTTAGGTCACCACCCAAATCTCATCTCAAATTGTAATCCCCACATGTCAAGGAAGAGACCTGGTGGGAAGTGGTGGGATCCTAGGGATAGTTTCCCCCATGCTGTCCTCTTGACAGTGAATGAGTTCTCACAAGATCTGACGGTTTTATAAGTGGCCATTTCCCCTGCTGTCTCTCCTGCCACCGTGGGAAGATGTGCCTTGCTTCCCTTTTTCCCACCATCATTGTATAAATTTCCTGATGCCTCCCCAGCCACATGGAACTGTGAGTCAATTAAACCTCCTTCCTTTATAAATTACCCAGTCTTGGGCAGTTCTTTACAGCAGTGTAAAAATGGCCTAGTACAGTAGGCATCAGTTATATGAAATTCTAGGGGGTAAACAATCTAAGATAAACAGTTCCAATGTCATTTAATTACAGTGTCATGTACAGTCATGGGATCTTGCTGAATTCAAGTGTGTGTACACAGTAGTGATTGGTGACATAGGAATACTAGATTAAATTGATAGCTATTGACCAAGTTTAGAAGAATGGATATGGGAGCTGAATTGGCTGTCAGTTCATATTCTTTTACTATATTATTGTTTCACAAGCACATTAAAAAGTGCTGCTCTCTACTTTTCTCACTCTGTTCTCTTATTTGAGGAATAAAAGGAGTGAAAATGGAAGCAAAGTATAAGTTCTTTCTTAGTAAAATGCACATTATCTTCTCAAGACAACTTTAATTAGAAGGCCATAGCTGCATAACTTACAGGAGTAGCTTGATTTTGAATTTGGAGCCCATCTCTAGGAGGCAAATGAATAGAGACCAAAAGGAACGTATTGAAAGGGACAGGAAGGTTAAGGGCTCAGCTGGAAACCATGTTATAACCACAGCTCAATATTTTACAACTGCTTTCTTTTTTTTTTTTGAGATGGAGTTTCGCTCTTGTTACCCAGGCTGGAGTGCAATGGCGCGATCCCGGCTCACTGCAACCTCCGCCTCCTGGGTTCAAGCAATTCTCCTGCCTCAGCCTCCCGAGTAGCTGGGACTACAGGCACGTGCCACCATGCCCAGCTAATTTTTGTATTTTTAGTAGAGACGGGGTTTCACCGTGTTGACCAGGATGGTCTCGATCTCTTGACCTCGTGATCCACCCACCTCGGCCTCCCAAAGTGCTGGGATTACAG